>JAGDQP010036882.1:7936-18862 GCA_022664845.1 Lepisma saccharinum | reverse complement strand
TGAAGGCCTCCCCCTTTTCTTTCCACATATCTCGGTCTGCTGCTATCCTCATCCATGTAGCTCCTGAAAAACGCTTAATTTAATCTACCGATCTTGCATTCGAACGTCGCACAGTGTACGATTTCGCGAATCTAGCGGGACGAAATTAAATAAAGAATGAAAAGTCACAATGATAAACAAAAGTGTGTGACCGAAGGGAGAAGAGTGTTGACAAGAACAAAAAACATACGATAAAGGTTGGTGTGATCGTGATATAAGGTTATATCATGATAGTTTTGCATTATCCTGTCACGATATAACCTCGCGCGCGAGAAGCTGGTTGTCGTTCGTACGTAGTTTGTAAAGATCC
Organism: Lepisma saccharinum; assembly: GCA_022664845.1. Taxonomy (NCBI): domain Eukaryota; kingdom Metazoa; phylum Arthropoda; class Insecta; order Zygentoma; family Lepismatidae; genus Lepisma; species Lepisma saccharinum. The sequence goes on along the minus strand of JAGDQP010036882.1, from coordinate 18,513 downwards.
TGCCAGTAAGTGAGGTAAATGACCCCAGGCAAAAACACATGTGTTGACTAGAAGAAAAAAGAGAAAAGATCACGATATTACCTATGTCACGATAATACCAATCTGTTCCCTATTATTTGATATACAGGGTGAGGCAAAAGTCGGTTAACACCCCTGTAGCACACGAACGGCTTGGCGTTCACACTTGGATATGGTATATGTTGTTCGGGTGGTTCATGGACCATATTGCACGACATGGGTGTCATGGCGGCCATCTTGGATCAAACTTTGGAATTTTAAATGGGAAGGGGGGCATGTGGGGCATCATTTGACACAAGCGCGAGCTCAGATAAACAATGGTGCAGTTCATTTTCACCTACCTGTATTGATTAAGAAGTTATTGCGTTACAAAGTGTGAAAATTGGGCATTACAGCATGTTGTTCTCCGTTCCAGTGATGTAAGATGTCGCTAACAATCCCAGAACGCATCGAGATCGTTGAGAAGAGTGGTGGACGATCTGCCAGGGTGATTGCGGCGGAGTTTAATGCATCCCACCCAGAGAGGGAGAACATCTCACACGTTGCAGTGTTCAAAAGTTGCTAAAGAAGTTCCATGAGACGGGCTGTGTGCACTACAAGGATCGATCTGGACGCCTACGGACCGTTACTGCCGACAGACGTGTTTGCTGCCGTTGTGAAAAGCCCAAAACGCAGTTCTCGTCGTGTGGAACCCGTACAATCAGGAATCAGTCAGCGATCAGTGTTACGGGTGATGCATGTGAACAAGTGGTACCCGTACAAGCTGCAATTCCAGCAGTGTTTAGCAGAGGATGATCCAGACAGGCGCGTGCAGTTTGCAGAATGGGCCACAGTAAGGTGTACGGACGATCCCATGTTCCCACTTTGTGTTCTTTTCAGTGATGAGGGATTATTTTTCGTCCACGGAGTGGTAAACAAACAAAATCAGATACTGAAGTTGCAAACCCAGATTGGCACTAAGACAGCAAAAAGGGGGGTGGGGAAAAGGTGATATTCTAGTGTGGAGTCTGGGGGACGCGCATTATTGGACCTTCTTCATCCACGGCCCCCTGACTGGTGAGAAATATCGTGCTCTGCTCGAGGACGAAGTGTTCCCTGCCCTCTTGAATGAGGCCGGTGATTTCCCATCCTTTTACCAGCAAGACGGGGCTCCACCTCACTATGCGTTATGTGCACGGCAATGGCTCGATACACAATTTTCGAGGCATTGGATAGGGCGACGGGAACCCATAGAGTGGCCACCACGATCCCCAGATCTTACGCCGCTAGACTTTTTTCTGAAGAACCTCGTGTATCAAGAACCCATCCGTGATATCAACCATCTGGTGCAGTGCACTCTCCAATATTGTGAAACCATCGACCGGAACATGCTGTTGCGAGTTCATGCGGATTGGCAGAGGCGCCTTGCAATGTGTCTTGCTCAAGAAGAACAGCACATAGAGCACATGCTGTAATGCCCAATTTTCACACTTTGTAACGCAATAACTTCTTAACCAATACAGGCAGGTGAAAATGGACTGCACCATTGTTTATCTGAGCTCGCGCTCGTGTCAAATGATACCCCACATGCCCCCTCCCCATTTAAAATTCCAAAGTTGGGTCCAAAATGGCGGCCTCCAAGATGGCCGCCATGACAACCATGTGCAATATGGTCCATGACGAACCCGAACAACATATAACGTGATCCAAGTGTGAACGCCAAGCCGTTCGTGTGCTACAGGGGTGTTAACCGACTTTTGCCTCACCCTGTAGTACAAACTACATTAGTATTGAACATCAGCAGAACTGTCAGAAAATGAGAAGAAAAAAGATTACGTAACAGAAAACATGGTATTACAACTGAGTATCATCAGAACTGTCAGAACATGAGAATAACAAAATAACATATTATTGTGCATAGTACATATGACTTTAGTACTCGGTATCATCAGAACTTTTAGAAAATAAGGAAAAGAATTTTATGTTGTATAGGAATGTGATATTACCACTCAATATCAGCATAACTTTCAGAACATAAGAATAACAAAAAAAAAGTTTTCTGCTGAAGAGTGAATACGCGTTTAGTACACAGTATCATCAGGACTGTAAGAAAATGAAACAAAATGTATGTTACGACATCACCACTCAGTACCATCAGAAGTGTCACAAAATGAATGTACATCTTCATCGCTTGTGGCTTGAATATTGGGTGGCTGGATCAATTTGAAAACTGCAGGGTGAATGGATGCTCCTCTAGAATGCTCGCGGGGTCGTAATGACGTGATCACTGGATCTGAGCTGATTAGAAGACTATGAAACAGGTCTTCATTTTTTTGTGATTCTCGACAATTTTCTTGTGCTGTGCAATCGAATTTCTGAGATCTTTGTGGCGAGTCTTTTGCGCCTCTTCGGACATCTGTCCAATTGGTAGTACAAAATGTTGTATGACTTCTGGGTCATGAATTAAGATCTTACGGATTGTTACGGGCATTGGATACCATTTATACAGAGAAACATACAAGTTCGCAGTTTCATTGCAATAGTCCTTCAAAGCAGTGATGTTGATGTCGTATCCAAATGTAGTACGGAGTATAACATAAAGCCGTTCAATTAAAGATTGATCAACACCCGCTATGTTAGAAGTGAGAGCAGGATACTTAAAATCGTCTTGCACTCATCATTGGTATTACCTCCTTCTTGTTTTGGTGTGTCTAATAATAATCCAGTTTCAGACCGAAAGTTGTCAATGATGAATTTCTTTCTGTTCGCGACATTCTGATTGTTATCAGGCTGCGACATTGCCATTTTAATATCTAATCTGTAGCCAATATGTATCACAAATTCCATGAATCGGATTTGCGCATGGAATGTTGACAAGTCCCAAGAATACGTGTGAGTATCACTCTTACGGTTTCGAATCTCCTCTAAACAATTCATGTCCTTGGATGTTGCTTGGCAGATGTAGCACTTTTGGAACGCTTTGTTTGAAGATAAAATATTACATATTTTACCATCTACCATTGTATCTTCAAATCGGGAGCGTATTTCAATAGTGTGGCCATCGAACTCTACTGAGGTTGACACAAAAGACGTAATTTGACTCCTAACGTTTTCGAATTCTTCTAACACTGATTCATCATTTTCCTTCCGAACCTAAATCTTATAGGCCTGCAATATAAGGTGGAAGACGGATGAGGCTCCCGCCATACCTCGTTCTTTGTATTCACGTCTTCGAAACCATATAATTCTAATGGTACCATTAACGTGGTCAAAACATGTGTCGTCAAAATTATATGCATTTGATTTTTGTTTATATATACTTTGTCCACCACTGCCATCGACTCCCCATTTAATAATCATTGTTAAGTTGTTCAGCGTCGATTTACCTTCATTAACAATGCTCTTTAATACTTCTTCTTGCACAACACAAAGCCATTTTAATGTTAAATCTACTATGGATTATAATCGGATTTCTGCTACAGATTTATTAAATTGTACAGGTCTGTAGTTGGATAACACATTTTTTTAACTTCCTTTATTTTGGCATACGAGGGATGGATTTCAAAGCCTTTTCATAGACCTGATGTTCTCATCAATTCGTATTTTCGACAGCTCAGGTGTATGGACGCAGTTAAAACAAGTGCTTCTTCAGGCGAGAACTAAGGTAGTTGGTGCCTAATGTTTTTTACTGCTTTTTTAATTTTGGTGGCACTTTTTGGACTTCTCGTCAATTGTTGCAGAACACTAGCTAATTAATGGAAGCTAAGAGAGATTGAGGAAATGAAAAAAACTCTAAAAAAATAATAAAATCGACTATAGATAAAGATGTTAAAAAATTTAATCCGTGCTCGTCGGGTCGTAAATATATTGTAATATGGAACCATTGCGCCGATAGCTTTTTGAACCAAAAGTTTGGCGTTCAGAAATTGGGTGTGCCGAATAGACGGGGTCCATGATATGCCTAAAATTTTAAGAGCGTGAACTATGGGAAAAGGAGAGGTAATGGTCGTATGAGTTGGTGAAGATAAGAATAGTAACTTAGTTTTGTTTACATTCAGTTGAAAGCCAGCAGTGTGTTGTAAGTGAGCAAAGAAGTCATGAAGAAATTGAAGTTCTGAAGTGGAACGAATAATGACGCTGCAATCATCTAAGTATGAATATAATTTGAAAGTAATCTGTTGAAACTTCCATCCGAGGAGTTTGGCTTGAAGATAATTTAGGATAGGAGCTAATGCAATGCTGAAAAACAGCGACGACTCTGGACAACCTTGTAAGAATCCTTTACGAATGGGTATACTGGGAGAAAGCCAACGATTTACGTGAAGTTTCACGGTTCGATTAGTTAATATGTGTTGATAGAAGAGGACAAAATGTTGAGGAAAACCCATGTTGCTTAATACTTGTAAAAATTAATCGTAGTTTACCAAGCGGACGTGCAATCAAGACTGAGAAGACCAACATTGTCTTCTTGGATAATAGCCTGAGTATGAATAAACGTTTTCAAATTCCACAATAATTCATATATGGGGGTGGTGTATTTTAAGCCACATTGATGTTCATTTAAAATAGATGAAGCTAAGGGCGTTATTCTATTGTAAAGAACTTTGAGTAACACTTTTTGTTCCACACTAACAAGAGTGATCATACGAAATGCATTAAGTTTACAATTAGTTGCTGTTGACTGGTTTTGCTTGGGAATCAGAATGCTAATACCTTGTAAAAAATCGTGTGGAATACTTGAGACATGCCAAATAGAATTAAATAAGCGTTGTAAAATGGGAATGATCAGCGCCTTAAATTGTAAATACCATTGGACGGTTAAGCCGTCAGCACCTGGAGCAGCCTTAGAGTTCAAACTACTAAGGGCTACTAAAATTTCAGTATAGGAAAATGGTTCTTGCAGAAGATCGATATCGTGAACAGGTAATAATGGTATATAAGGGGTTAACTCTTGTAATAAGCGGGAAACCTGTGAGGTTTGAAAATTTGGTTGAAATTTGCGTTTGACCTCTTCATAAATGGCAGTGGAGACCTGGCGACCTTCGTACAAGTTGTCTTGTTGATCTTGAAATTGGTGGATCACTCTGTTATTTTTTTGTATTTCTAGCCATCAGGAATATATTTAAATTGGGAGGTTCTTGAAAACCCAACTGACGAAAGGATGTAGCATAAAGGTAACGAGTAGCCTTTGTTAAATAAATTTTCCGTAAAATGGCTTGAAACTGATGAACTCAGCTAACATATTATTTGTTGGCGTATGTGCTGTTATGGCGGCATTCAGTAACTTATGATAATACATGAGTTGTTTACGCCTTAATGTTGCCTGATGTTGGGCAAAGCGTTTGGAATGATAGATCAGTTGCTTTTTAAGTTTGCTCCATAATTTCCAAATATCTGTATCAGCAATCTGGGATAAACCATTAACAAAAAGAGAATGGGTAATAATTTCAGAAACTAAGGTTAAGTAATCATTGTTAGCTAAATTTAAATTATTAAATTTCCACAAATAGGCGGAGTGTAAAAATTTTGAGGACTTTAACTCAAAGAAACCAATGATCATGGAGTGATCAGACCACATGAGTTTTGTACTTATCATTCGTTGAATACTAGGTACCAGGAAATGATTAATAAGAATAACATCGATACGACTTGAACCTAAAGAATGATGATATGTGTGGCCGGGGTTGTGGGGAAAAAGTTTGCGATACACATCCGTGAAGTTATAGGTTTGAAGAAATTGTTTATAAACTGTACTAGGTTTTTGTGCGGAAGTCGAGTCAATCGGAAAAGCAAACATGTTTATGTCCCCAGTAATGATAATGGGGTGGTGACTATAATGTTGAATAATTTGCACTAGGTCGAACAGAAACACGTCATGATGTAGAGCTGCCTGTTGGCATAGATTCCAATTAAGAGCACTTGGTGAATCCAACCATATATCATACGACCACTAGGGTGATACACTACATTTGATAAACTAACGTCGCCGCGAAAAAAAAAAAACCCACTCCTCTGGTTTGTGTGGGCAACACATCATTAGAAAACTTATATATAGTTGAAACGTTCTTGTATGGAATAGTTTCCGAAGTGATCAGCACATCTATGTTGTGGTGTTGGATTTGTTGTTCTAAGTATGACCAATTTTGGAAGTTTGCGGAGCCTTGTACATTGAAGGCACCGATGCCATAGGTTTGCATAGTTAGTAACACTTCAACAAGGAAGAAAGACCAGATAATGCCTCTTGGAAAAGATAAAAAAAAGCACTTGTTCCTGGCATGCTGAGTAGGATGCCACGTAATAATTTGAATGCAAATCAAAGGAAGCACTTAGAGCAAAATGTGAAAGTAAAAGAACAAAATGGACCGCACACTGGCAATGAGAAAAAGACGTGCACACTGGGGTACCTCAGTGAGGACACCTGAGGATAGCAAATATTCGGGGCTCATTCTATTGGTGAATTAAGATTTACGTTGTTTGCCACCGGAATGGCGTTTAGATTTGGATTGTTTACGTTTTTTTCTCTAAATTTTACGTTGTAGGATCACTGAATCACCTTGTGATAACGCTACTGAAAGCTGGACATCCGGATGTGCCACAAGGGATGATTCACTCTCCTCAGTCAAAATTAGGGCTGCTGCGTTCATACAGTCTTCAGGTTCCGAAGTGGATTGTTCCAACACACTGGCACTAGGGGTATGTGACAATGTTACATGAGAATCACTAGTAATATGTTGAGAATTGACAAACAATATTGGTGCACTGTCCTCGTCAGTAGTTGACGGCTGGTCGCTAACTGGAGCAGTGACATTGGAATTTGTCATGAGTGCACAAGGGGAAGAAAGGGGCAAACTGTTGGCAGTGCTGTTTTTGTCTTGCCAAAAGGCTACACTCTGATTTTGGAATGAACTGTGTTCCTCTCCAGCCACTTTCGGAAAGTCAGTTCGAGATGACTGGCTTTGGAAGTGGAAAATCGAGGTTAGTAAAGACAGGTTAGACTGGCTCAGTTGTGGGAAGATCCTATGGAGTGAGTACTTGAGTGGTTCCCAGAGAGGCCGTAGGACACTTGTCAGTAGGATGAGTGGGATTTCCACATTTTTCACAGCGAATCAAGTCATTGGTAAATAACTGCACCTTACATTTCTGGATGACAGTATACACTGGTAAAGCTTTGGCGTTTCGCGGGAGAAAAACTGTACGCCTACCTGAGTAAGCGCCACGGTAGTCGTATTTATCCATGAATTTGTGCTGTTCAATTTTTAAAACCGTTCCAAACTGTGCAAAATATGAACTCAAACTTTGATTGGGGAAGTCGTGAGGTAATGTTGCCACGTGTACACTGGTAATGTCTTCCACTACTTTAAGAATTTGCAGATGGAAAATTTGGTTTTCAAAGCGGAAAGCTACTTCCTTACCTGTTTTCTGTAGCGTTTGTTCCACAAGAGTATCCGACGTTACCTGTATGAAGATAGCATGTTGATACGCGTTGAATTCAATCTGGATCTTATCCGCAACTGCCAATTGTAAATGATGTTTGATATTACTGTGAATTTCTAGCATATCAGGTCGAAAGGGCACACTTCGACAATTTACACTAATAGTTGAGTTTCGATAATATTGATGGTAGTCATTCATGTTGTATACGCTTACTGTTGAAAAATGAGTATCTGTCCACTTCAAGAAGATGGTTCCAAGTTGATTAGGTGTAACTTGAACTAAGTTGTGAAGTCAAACTGGAGTCACAATGCACAAGTCAAACTCGCTCCACACAAAAGACGAATGGAGTAGCTCGCTTAGTTACAACCTGTCGCCTCAGCGACCAAATCGTAACTCCCATATTTTAAACCGAAAAAAAAAACCACAAAAAACAAACCCGGAAAACCTCACCTAGTACCAGGTAGGTTAGGTTTTTTCAAAACCTGGATACGGGGGAAGCACAGGGAGTATTGGGAAAATGCACCTCTAGTAGCCACTAGCCAAAATTCAGCTTTCCCCTAATTATTCCCAACATCAAACCTTTTATTCCTGGGCTACATGCTTAGGGCCAGGCCGCCATCTATGTACGTCATTTTGGAGGGGACGCGCACAAAAGGGGCTTCATTTGGAAAGTCACAAAGAACAAATCTTGAAAAAAAAGTTGCTTTTTATAAATTATTTCAGCTGGACACTATTTTTGGTCCTTCATTTACTGAGCTATAAATGTTTCTTGAAATTTAGTTCTTCGCAACGTGCATACTAATTTGACCAGCAAAAAAAGGGCGGTTAGTTAAAAGTCTGGTTAGAATCTTCCACTTAACACATTTTTTACCTAAACACATAAGTGTCCTTTTTGCGTTAGCTGTATTGTTCCAAGAGATTTTTTAAGTGTTTTTAAGAAAAAATTATGGTGCAGATAGTGCAACTGGATATTACAATACAGTGCAAATGAAATTACATAAGAGAACATAGGATATGAGGTATGTTCTCTATGCCATTAGTATTCCTCCGCGTGTCACCATATCCGAATGGACTGTAGTGTATATTTTCACGTGGGGTTATCATACTATTTTCTGGATAGTTATATGTCTGTTTGTGCCTATGGAAGTAACAGTGGCATTTAATTTTTAAGAACGACTGGTGTTGACCGTATAATATTGGTCAACAGGGTGGTGTCCTTTGGTGTAGATAGAGTAAAACTTAACCACACTTTCCTTCATTATTTTCTTGGTTAGGTTAGCTTAGGCTGGCCCACCCGACATGGAACTAGAACTATTTTTTATTTTTCATTTTCTGACGCCGTTGCAGTAGCAAAAACATAAAAAAAAAAAGCACTTTCTTCACTTGGACTCTTGAAGCGTTCAGGAGAGTGTTATTCTTTTAGAATCCAGAATTTTGTATTCTCTACATGTTCGCTAAATCCTTAAACTTTTTATCTCTCTTTTCTAATATCATATCAGAAATTCTTAACTCCAATTTGGAATTATTCCGACGCTCCCAGGAATCACCGGAAAAAAGTGTATGGTCACCGTAGAACTATATGAAGCGCAAATAATTCATGTAAAGCATGTATGTTGAAGGTTATTACTCATATTATCCCCATGAGCAGACAACTGCTCATGGGGATAATATGAACAGCTTCTTGCAACTTCCGCAAGAATTTAACTTCAAAAGTGAATCCTCCAGAATTATGGATCAACAAAACAGAACACAAATTTAACCTACCTCCTACGTTCCTCATCATGATAAATTCTGCTCTCAAGAACATTAGTATTTCAGAAAAGCAGTAAACGAATTAGTGGGAACTGAAACAATTGAGTCGCATGCAGTGAATACATACCTGCAGTTATGTAAGTCGACCTAATTTATACATTAAAGCACAATGATTCTTCTGAATTAATATAACAGTGTACCATTGTCACAAATACAAATAAAGAATACACGATATAAACAGAACTTCAAAGCTTTATCTCCCTTCCCATATTCTTTCTTCTTTTTCGGTGTCAATGTTACCAGACTTACTGAGACCAGGTTGACCAACCCCCTTATTCTTAGAATATGAAGGATATGGTATAAATTAGGGTCGCCGGAATAAGCGCGAAACGGAAGTAACGCTAACGGAATAAGCGCGAGACGAAACTAAAGCGACAGGAATAAGAGCGAAACGGAATTAGAGCGACAGGAACAAGCGCGAAACGGAAGTAATCGACAGGAAAAAGCGCGAAACGGAATTAACGCAAATGGAATTAAGCGCGAAACGGAATTAGATCGACAGAAACAAGCGCGAAACGGAAGTAATCGACAGGAAAAAGCGCGAAACGGAATTAACGCAAATGGAATTAAGCACGAAACGGAATTAGATCGACAGAAACAAGCGCGAAACGGAAGTAATCGACAGGAAAAAGCGCGCAACGGAATTAACGCAAATGGAATTAAGCGCGAAACGGAATTAGATCGACAGAAACAAGCGCGAAACGGAATTAGAGCGGCAGGAACTAGCGCGAAACGGAATTAGAGCGACAAGAACAAGCGCGAAACATAATAAACGCGAACGGAATAAGCGCGAAATATAAACAGTTCCAGAAACTGGTTTGTATGAATCGAATTGTCACAGGAACAGGTACAATAACCGAAAGTAGCAGGTATAAAATTATTGATGTTAGAAGCATTTACCTACAAATTGCTTGTTTGATCAGTTTGCTAGTAACAGATTTTCGTAGGGGATATTAACTTTTAATTCGAAATATTAACAGAATGTCAAGTGTACTATATAACGCCTAAGATTTATAATTCGATGTCCTTTTATTTGTGATAAGATAGAAATTATAAACGTTACAAAACATTGATTACAAAACAAATTTTCATTAGGACTGCTTGATAGGCCTAATATTTTATTGAAATGAAAATGGAATTCTTGTAAAGGCTGATTTACTTGAAATTTTGCGTTGCTTACTTTGCGTGCGTTTTGGATGAATAGCCAATTGAATCACGTGTCACACTTACCTTTTAATAAACCACGTAATGAAGCCCGTGCTTCTATTGACTACTCACCAAATTGCAAGCAACGCAAGCTTTCATGAAAACCAGCCATAAGACTTGTAAGATAA
>JAGDQP010036881.1:0-18862 GCA_022664845.1 Lepisma saccharinum | reverse complement strand
GAAATAAACCTTGCGCCAGGATAACTAAACAAAAGAAAAACGAAGAATTATTCCTTTGCTCGAAAACATACGAAAAGATTGCCAAAGTATATTGATGACACCGAGCTCATCACAGGAAAAATCTTTTGACTTTGAAGCTCGATACAGTAAAAATTGTGTCAATAATAATAAAAAATACAAATGGAACGGAGCTTCAAGACTGTTTCACAGTCTTGCAATGAGTTCTGCATAGTGCACAGAAATATCTGGAAGTAAGGGCCTGAGACGGCAATAACCATCTTCTTCCAGCTACATGCAGATTTCTGGAATTCTGGCACTTTTTAGAAAGCTTGAGATAGCATTATTCGGCTTCCAGTTCAACTCATAGGCAATGCTGAAATAAGTCTGCCTCCGTAGGTGGAATCCTTCATAAAAGCAATTCTGTTTCGTTACTAACATTCGTCGACAGTCGTTGATAATTAATACACAACAAGAACGTTCGTACATGGGTGCGGTGAACCGATGAAGAGCTGGGAAATCTTCAGAGGGAAATTCAAATAAGAGGATTGGAAAGCTTAATGATTATATCGGTGCTTTCATGGCGGTGCTGGCCACCCACCAACCGGTCTTCTTGTCACGAGAACTGAACGTAGACACTGTATCACATCCTGTGAATATATACCAAAGAGAAGGGCTTTTCACCAAGATTTCCCGAGACTTGTTGCAATCTAATGAACATTGGACAAGAAGATATACCTTAATTTTACCAGTCCCATATTCAATCCATAATTGTGATTCTTCTAGTTCAAAGATTAAAAGCATCGTGATAACAACATCATAATCCGCAATTTTAATACTTTTACCATTAATCGATTCTTTTATGATCGCGATAGCTTGCATACTGTGGACTTGCATTATTTCACTACCGCCAGCCTATATATTGTGGAATTTTATTATTTCCGGGAGTACATTTCTGCATCACATTTCGTTAAATCCTTTAACTGGCTGACGCATCCTATTTTTTACTTCTTGTATTATCTGCATGAAACATAAAGTTCTGTAATGCTGACTTCTGGCACAAAACGCACAGTTTCCACTTTAAACAGTCCAGCGGAGACCACCAAGTTCTGGAATGCTGATATAACCCCTAAACCTCCTCGCATTTCCTTTTCTTCGACATAACGGAGCAACTATAGAGCAGATGTAATTGATAAGTTATGTAAAACTTGACATGATACTTTTCAGTATTTCCCCCTGAAACACAAACCACAAAACGGTAGAATTCAGAAGATTGATTTATTTAAGGTGGAACGATTTTGCTTACCTTGCTTACAGTGACATCCCCTTCCGCCACTACCGATGCTGTTCACTGTGACACCCGCGGGACTGGAGTGTGGCTCGTCATCGCAGTACTGTAGAAAGATTCAAAGCAGGTGTGCAAGTGAAATGTTGTCCCAGATCTGTTTACATATTTTTCAAAGACGTCAAACCTGAAGTAATGCTTCTCTTCAAAGAGACAAATGGCGGAAAATACTACATTAAGGATGCATCCGATGACTTGACAGTGACGTTGATAACGGGATGACACTTATTTCTTAGTTGAACACCTTATCTATGTTGATTCAGCGGTGAGATTGCTGCTCACAATACGAACGAGAGATGTCTTCATCGCAAGTGTGGTCCTTGGCATTCTCCTGTAAGTACTGAGCATTGATCTTCGCCTTTTCCCAATTGCAAAATCGTGAGTTTGCGTCGGGTACAGAAGCCGGCTACTACCATGAACCCTTCCGAAAATTATACATAGTATCAAAGCTTCAGTGAGCCGAAGATGGCAAAAGCTCATTAATAAATTCAAACTCAAATTCACGTCAAGTAGTGGAGATTCGTGAAGAAAATATTCGGGGTGCGGATCTGGGACGTAGTCGGTCAATTTAAGATCCCTGAACTAGAGTAACCATACACACACTGCCACTTATCCCCCGCATGGTAGCACTTGTACAATTTTCTGGTGTTGGAGACCTATGACAAGTGCTTTACTTTGGAGTCCGAATGGTAAATTGTCCTGAATTATGCGCCATGCTGTGGATTGCGAAGTACATGTGTAGCTGGCAAAGCTGCGCTGCGTTTTTGAATATTCTTTCATCACACGTTCTACTACCTCGGCGGTCCGAGTTGGCTGTACTCGATGTCTCCGTAATTATTTCTGACAAAACACTTCTAGAGGGAAACCATTCTTTTGCTGTTTAATAATACATCGCACACGTGAGTTGCTGATGGCCAATCCTTTGCTTTTACGCCGGAGCACTGTACTTTTTTTTTCGGAAAATGCAACTATATACAACTGCAATATAATTATCTGGATCTTTCGATGACATAGTGAGATCATACGAACGTCAGACTCTACCCACAGCTCCACACTACTACTGCCACGGCATGCTTACAACGGTGGCGCTGTGTAATGCTTCAGCAGAATATTGCCAAGGTCAAATTGTCCTATCATAACTGAATCAACCTTCTGTATTAGAAATATTAAAAAACAGAGGGAAAAACATTTTTGAATGCATGAATTTAATATTATAGACGCAAACTATAATAATGATACAGTCTCTCATGTCAGAGAACTCCTTAAATGATGAGGACTCTTTGGTAACGCAAGGCCTCTCAGTGTTTTTGAATTAAGTCCAATAATGATTGCCAAGTTTGGCGCCGCTAGGTGTAACTGAATGGAAGCAATTTGAACATTTGATTTTTTTTAGAAAATTTGTTGACATCAATGAACCACTCCACCAATCAAGACGGTTCCAGGGACTGTGAGCCTTTCCAATCACACATCAAGCATCTTGCTACACCTTGTAGTTCCTGAGATTTAAGTTCTGCACACGGACGGACATTTTAAGCGGGATAATAAGGTTCCTTTAACTATAGGCTCCCTATCAAGGAACCTGAAAGTGAGATCCTTAAGGTGGCTTTCGTGTTACCAGATTTATGAATCGTAGTTTAAAAATGCACTTCATTCGTCGTCAGAACTGCTCGATTATGTGGGAAAATATGAATTTTTCAGGAAGGCCAGAACATTCTTTTCTGGACTACAATTTAGTGCTGTAAAATACATTTTCAAGGTATTATATCTCTAAACAATAAAATCTATTTCCATATGGTGCCTTTTCTAAAGTATGCACAATACACAGAAATATAAATTAAAGTAGCAAAACATCAAAAACCTAAACCCTATATGTTCATTAAATAGTAACAAATGTACTGAACGAGATCTGAAAACGAACTCTAAATAAGATAATATATGGAAAATATGAGCTTAATATGTACAACATATGCATTATGGGTAAGAAGCCAATAACAACACTGAAAATCTTCTGGCACTAGAAGCACACAAAGTTCACCAAAAGTCAACTTAATATGAACGTATGTAAACTTTACGTAAACCTACTGAAAAAATGCGCCTTTTTGTGAGCTCAACGTGTTCTTTTATTGGCTTCTCACTATAGCATTTTCCACACATTCATAAGTTCATATTTACAGTAGGTTACATGATCTAGAGTGTGTTTTTCAGATCCCTTTTAATACATTTGAAAATATCAAGTGAACGTTATGTACATGAATTGGGTAGCAGCACGCCCGAAATTCATATTTTATACACTAAAAATTGTATGGTGTAGTTCATATCAATTTCACGAACAATTTATATATTATGCACTAAAAACGTGGTAAAACTGGAACATATTTTGAAGATTTCTCGGGACATTTTGTGCATTTTAAATGGACTGATTATCAGTGAAAGCACATCGAGTATGTAAAGCACATTTTTTCAGTAGGTTCACATAAAGTTCATGCATGACTACATATTGAGTGTGGTAAATAAAAACTATTCTTGTCAGTGTATGTATAGACTATGGAAACTTTAGAACATACAAAAAATAGAGATGGCGCGTGAGTTTGTTAACAGCAAACATTAAATATTAAAGTCCTAACAAGGGAAAATGATTAGAAAAAAATATATTTTAATTACTTATCTTTCATTTTACGATTTTGTAAATTGCTGCAGTTGTTATTAAAAATATTTATTAATGGTTAGGTCTTTTAATATGGATAACTGCTGTAAGTTATTGTACCTAATGTAATGACCTAAACAGGTATGTACCCTACGGCAAATTGTATGATGACTGGAAAGATGTCTTTTTAAGTACTAAGAGGTAGTTTTTTCTTTCAGGACTCCCACTACAATTCTTTCGAGAGTCGAGATTCCTGAAATGTGAATGCACAGTAGGCGCTTCCTATTCAGTGAATCTAATCAACTCAAACCGAACAGTTGGATATAGTTTTTCATCCTTCTCCTTGGATACCTACACTGTAAAAAAATAGGAGACACAACGTTCATCCAAAAAATGGAGGCAGCTGAGTTGCCTCCACTTTTTGGATTAACCTACATTCAACCAGTTTTCGGTTGAACGTTTTACTTTTTGTAAAATTTCAAAGTGCGTGTATATATATAAATTAAAAAAATATAACTTGAAGTGGTCGGGTTTCGATCCAGGGTCCACACGCACACTGGTCAGATTCTCTTGCTACGAAGGCAGTTGGTGTTCCTGACTTTCCGAGTGATATCTATAGCTAGGGTTTTACTGCGAACGAGCTTAATCATAACCACGTTTATGATTTTACTACGAGAAATGTCTCGTGAAAAGAGGAGAGATACGTTTACTACAGTGTAAAGATTTATACATAACTTAATTTCTCTTTCCGCCAACACAATCCATGCCGTTGTCAAACTGTTTACTGTTCACAGTGTAAAGGCAATATAAACACTCAAAATGGCTGGGCGTTCAGTGACAAGCAAGTAATGTTACTCCTGTTACTGGATTATAGAATATCCAACTAAGGTTTAAACTTCATCCACAAAAGTATGTAACCTCAAAATTGCCTCTTTAGCTTACACTTCGATTAGAAAATGACCGAATTTTAAGCTTAAAATAAGTTGAATGTTCACGGACTAATCACTTTGGCCAGGTTCAATCCATTTCCAGTTAACGTTAAGCTATTACAAAGAAAGTGTTTAACTTTAAAAAGGAGTAAATTTTACAAATCTTTCCACTAAAAGGCTTACAGTATATCCACGTTTAAGAGTAAATACAACAAAACGCTAATTTTCAATTTTTATTTCTCCATGAAGCGGAGTAACTTTCATCCATTTTATGTTTCCACTTTTTACAGTGTATGGCAGCGATATTCCATTCGTGGTGATTCCTGCTATAGTAGCCATTCAGGTGAGAGGTGAAAACTTTATCAGCGCGTTCTTATATGAAACGTTACTGCGCAAGATACTGTAGGCTATAAACACCGTACTTTAAATACATCTGATTTCGTGATGTGAGTTATGCATCATCGCGCTACCCAAGTACTGCGACATAAGTTTATCATACTCAACTACCACAACATAAGCTTATGGGAATTAGGACACATGTGTTCATATAAAGTTCATTTTTGGCGAGGTTTTGTGTGTTTTTTAAGCTAGAAGGTTTTCAGTATAGTTCAATACCTTTTCTTTGGAATTCCAAATCGTAACAGGATACACGCTTTCTTAAAATCAATGAATAGCTAACCAATGGTACAATTGTATTCCCATTTCTTTTATAAGATTTGTCTTAAAGGGAAAATCTAGTCCAACGTGGGTAATTTCTTATAAATCGATTGTATAATACTTAATACCTTGTAGCATGTTGGGGGTAACGAAACCCAGAGGTAGTTATTAGAAGTACTATTGGGGTTTTCCATGCCTTTGGAAGCCTAGTCTCTTCATATAACACTTATCAATTTATGTAGTACCTGAATTAGTGTCGTTCCTCCTGCCTTAGTTAATTCGACTGGAATATTGTCCATTCCTGGTGTTTTGAAATTTTCAATTATTTTATCAACATTTGCTATCAAGCTAGATTCGGGTTTCCACGGTTCAACGGTATAGATTATATTTCTTCTGTTTGTTTTCCGTTGTGTTATTAAGACGTTTGTCGAAATAACTTTTCCATACATTAAAAATTTTAGTCGGATTAGTTTGAAGATCCCCACGTTTGTATGTATTCATCCCTAACCTTACCTGTGACCTTTTCTTAACAAGTTTACACCTCTGTCTAGACCTCGTATGTTATTTGTCTTCTCGTTTTCCTCTCTTATCGGAATGTTCTGCCTCAGACATTCTCGCTTTTTGCTTCTGATCCAGCGTGTGACGTTGCGTTTTGGGTTACTCTAGTGGTTTGTATTTGCCTAGCTTTATTATTAAGCCATCGTTACTTACTTGGTTGCGTTCCTCATGAACCTTAAGGCATTTTTCATCAAACCAAGGTTTAGTTTTTCGTTGTTTCTTCTCACCTACAAGTTCCTTTGCTGCACCCTTCACTTTATGTCGTATTGCCTCCCAAATCCTACTTACATAAATTTCAGTATTAATTTCACCTCTATTATTACTCGAGTCAGCAAGACTTCGAACCAATTGAGATTTTGAGTTGATAATCTGCTCTTACGATCGGATTACCTAATCGTTTAACTTTGAATTTTATTTGTTTTGATCCTTTGCTTTCTCTGTTCTCAATGCATAAATTTTCGCTCACTTTAGTCATTACTAACTGATGGTCGGTATCACTATTCGCTGCTGTGAAAAACCTAACGTTCATTATGTTGTTGTGTCTTCTTCATCTATCTACAAATGCGCAATCTGCCTGGTTGAGAGTAACGTCATTCGTAAATATCCATGTGTATTTGTGTATGTCTTCGTGTTCAAAGTACGTATTCTTTATTAGTAGGTTTTTCGAATCGTAAAAGATATCAGTCTTTCTAAATTCTTGTTGCTAATTTTGTGAAGGCATGCTTTGCCTAAAGTAGATCTATATTTTTCATTTTTCTCTACCTTAGCGATGAAATCACACAACACAATTTTCGTATTATACTTCGGTAATCGATCAAACAATTTTTCTAGTTCATCGTAAAATGTATCTTTGTCCTCAGCCGGATAAACGACGTTTATTTAATGCATGTTGTGTCATCGACTACGTATCGTAACGTATGAAAGTCTTTCGTTTACGAACTCTATATTCTGAACCTCAGAAATAATACTGTTCTCAATGAGGAATTATCGATAAAACTCTTAATAACATACGAGATTGGAGTCGTAAATTTGTACTATATCTTCGTCGTTCATATCACGCAATATTTTTAATTTGCTATGTCTAAAACAATATTTTATTTCTTTTTTCTTTGGCCAATTTTGTTGTGTTATCTCTACTTCCGACGATCAGTAATACAGAAATATAAGTTTCTAGTTTTGCTAAAATGTTTGTCTTCGACTGACATGAGAAAACACCACC
The DNA here is from genome assembly GCA_022664845.1 of Lepisma saccharinum. NCBI lineage: Eukaryota > Metazoa > Arthropoda > Insecta > Zygentoma > Lepismatidae > Lepisma > Lepisma saccharinum. The sequence goes on along the minus strand of JAGDQP010036881.1, from coordinate 11,513 downwards.
AATAACTGATAATCTGCAACACACAGTCACGTAATGTGGATTGGGTTGCCTGCCGACCAGGGGCTCTCAAACAAAGAATGAAGAAATAGTATTATTTGTGTACGGAATCGAATTGCAATAAATTTTGTTTAAAACCTTTAGTAAACTTTGGTTCAGGCTACTGGATTGTTTGGATCTAATGTTTGTTTATTGTAGGTTTATCTTGCATATATTGTGTATGGAAAAGGACTTACTTCAGAAATCAAAAATATTTAATGTGATGATTTCTCTTCTCTGTTATGACTGAAATAGGTTTACATATGGAACATTCAATCCCGCAGAATAGTTTTTTTTTTGTGAAATACCATAAGTTACAGATCCCTCTGGGCTAGGAGTTACACTTACATACTTTCTTGAAATACCAATAGGGAAGCAAACAGGTAAAAAATCCCGCGCCTTAATTTTCTAGACTTTTTCTCAGTCCTACCAGGTGTGATACTTCCGCATTCTCTTCCACATGAGGAAGTTAATGAGGAAGTTAACCAAATGTTAAGGATCTGCCAGTATTAGAGTCAATAGATTTAAACGACCAAATAAGTTAACGTTATTTAATTGAAATGTGTTTCCTCTTTCTATTTCAGTTGAGACGCTACTACTCTGCGCTACAAACAGACATGAAAAGTTGAATGAAGAAGTCTGAAGCTTTAAAGTGATTCTCTAATAATAGTAACATCTTTACTCACATGTGTTCGTTATTCAAAAGAAAATATTTTATAATTTGATGTTTTCATAAAATTTTACCCCCCTCTGAATATTAATCTCTAATTTACATTCATTACTTCATAATAAGTAAGTTTCGTTCATTCTTGTACACACGTTTGTTATAGATAGGATTATTGAGTAGTTGTTATTATTAAAAAAAGAATCTGTAAATAAAATGTAACTGATTAATCGCAAATGTTTAAGAAATTACATCACTAACTTCAGCAACATTCGTTCAATTCTGCAGACTCCATTCTCATCTTCAAACTATTTAGACTACTGCTTTCGAGTAATTCATCAATTTCGTTACTAGTGCAGCTAAATTCAATTCTCCGAGAAAAACTCAAGTATTTTTAGTTTTAACATAGTATGAGAAATACAAGTGCGGAGTTTGGTTATGAAAACATTATATGTATTAGCAAAAAAGTAAACACAAAGGTGATGGAATCTTTAGTGCTTATGCAAGGTCGTCTGGCAGAAGACTTCAATGATACACGTCGTTTCGCCATTCAAACTTACTTTTTCTCTCTTTTACATTTTCAGTGAACTTTCTTTTCTAACGTCGTGTATTCTCGTATGTATTAAAATGAATAAAAATATGTAGTTAATGCCAACTAAACGTACTAGATACATTTGAGGGAACATGGCTACAGTAGTGTAATTCCATAACTACGACTCTAGATGGAATAGGTTCTTTTTGTGTGTAAAGGAACTAGTCAGTGCGCTCTTTAAGAGAGAGTAGTAAATGATGGGTAATCTGTCACATATAGACGAAGCAGTCCTTTAAAATCAAAATATCCATTTTCTTCCTAAAAATGATTTTCTCTAAAGCAGTTTTGTAGTCAATAAACAGTTGAGGATCGGACTAAACTTCTTGAGAGAAGCAAGTGCACTTTAGTTGCTTACTTTTGATTCACAAGTACTTTCTTTAGACACTACCACAAATAAGACATGTGTGTGTGACCGAAAACGGATGAACTGGGGGTCTTATCCCGAAGATTGGGAAAAGATGGCCACTATTTAAATAAATTGCATTACAAGACCGTTTTCATCATTCTTTTCTGATTAGACACTCATTTTCTTTGAGTTGTTATTCTTGAATAGAATATAGTCATACAAGGTCTTTTCTAATTGGTAGTCAGCGTATGTGTTCAATAGAATTTGAATGTCATTTGTGGCCTTCAACAAACTATGCTGTGGCCATACTAGAAGTGAGGTGAGGATGTAGGAAAGAAGTCCTCAGGGACTATTTTCGAAGGACCTTGTGTTACAGGGGATAATCCTAGTTACACATAACAGAATGGCCTCCGTGGGATCGAACGCGGGACCTATCGAATTCGAAGGTCCAAAACTAACTCCGATAGGGCAAAGGGATTAAGAAAGTTTAAAATAAATAAAGTTCTTGCGCGTTTTTGTCTAATTACAGTAGGAGTTTCCTTTTCTCTTGAAAATTTGGATTTCTTAACTCATTTTAATCGTTTTCAGGACTTTAACTACACTTTCTGAATTAAATGTTTTAAAAGATAGCTAATATAAATTTTAGAGTTATTTTAAATTTTTGACGGCCAAAAATTATTTTATATTTCCAAATGATAATTACAAATACTTTATTACAAGTCACAACAGTTATCAATAAGCAACAGTTTCTTTCTGTTTTTGAACTTGCCATGGATTGACTAGCTGCAGGAGACACGACCTATGTTGGACCAAAGATGTACAAAGTATAAAAATATGCAGCCCGATAATCCTACTCTGCATATAAATACCTTCAGAAATATATCTGAACTTGATTCTAACTTTAATACGGCGATGTGAGATTAAAATTCAAAATTAAAACTCTGATACATCTAAATAATTTAATCTGCGAAACAAAATGACACACAGACTTAGCTCTTCCTTAATTGGTTTCATGGAAGCGGAATTACAGTAAAACCTTGTAACTGACACCTAAATATACTCCAATTCCAAAACAAGAGAGCTTTCGGAAATATAAATTGTTCTTACAATTTTATGCAGTTTAAAGATATTTCTGTTTGAATCTTCCAAACGCTCACTATTATAAAGTTTGGTTGTGAAGGTTATCCAATATGTCGTTATGTTCCTGAAGCAGATCGATTAAATCTTGTAACCTGCCGCTTCCGATTATGGGCTATTATTTCTAGACCTGTCTATCTAATTTGAATCGCAGTTTTGAATTTTAAAGATGAAGGTAGGTTGTATGGCATAACATAAAAAGCTGTCTTAGCGCACCGGTATTGAAATTTTGAACACGTTTAGGTCAATTTCAATTTAATATGGGAGTTTACTTCCTTTTTTAGGATCTTTTATTTTTTTATTTTAGCTTTTCCCCGCTCCTTTAACACCCCACCACCACCACCACCAGATCCGGTACTTTCTATGAATCAGGACAGTTAAATTATAGGAAAGCAATACACTTACATTTTAATTTTAAATAATATAAGTGTTATTTAATACATTGAAAGACATTGTGATAAACGTATGTACTATCAAGTATCAAGAGTTATAAGTAAATATCGGAAGTATCAAGAAATTCTGGTAGCGATTCATCTCTATTTGTTGACATATAAAATTCTAGAAATATAGAAGAAGAAATGCATAACGGTTTAAGAAATGTTGAGCACTGAATGAAAATGTACAAAAAGAACCAAGACAGAAAAGTGTTCTGTTTCAGCCTCTCACTCTATCTTATATATATTTTTTCTCTCACTCACTTTGAAGAAAAGAATTAGCAGGGTAAGCAAAATTCAAAAAAATATTTTATTTCTCAGAATATAACGTACTGCGACAAAGAGATTCTTGAGTATTCAAATGAAAAATAATTTGAAGATTTGAAACTACAAAACAACCGCTAGGCCATTCTTTAAAAGCACCATATAATAATAGTTCTTTTAATAATAATTTCGGCTTGTGTCAGTGACAGAGCGAGCGAGAGAGAGAGAGAGAGAGAGAGAGAGAGAGAGGTATTTGCCTGGGTGTGTATCCCTCAAATACCGTCTGGCTCTGATGAGCACAACCCTCAAAATAAACACAGATGGCAGAAAAAGCGTGACAGAAAAAAAGTTGACTTAATTTCGATGGAGTGGGAATGCTCGTGTTCCTTAACAAAAAACAAAACTGTAACATCCAGACAATGAAAAGTATTTTTAAATGTAATTATTAGTATTCTTATATTTTGATATACCCTATTAACTGAAAGAAGTATTAACTTTAACAGTTGCAAATTTAAAAAAAGATGACTTCCACTCTTTTGTAAAACAAAGTTGTAGAGAATTGCATATAGTATTTAAGATAAAAAAAATACAAAATTATTGTAAGCATTTAAGATAAAAGAAGATAATACAGGAGAACAGTTAAACGATACAATACATTATGTTTTAATCTTACTTTGATTACATATATATCTTTTGAATTGTCCCAAATAGCAAAGGATATCCCAGGAATATCCGATTTAAATCCGCAATATGCATACAATGTCCCAGAATATTTGGGATCAAATAAGGATATTCCTAGGATAATCTGTTTAGAATATTAACAGGATATTGTGGGTTGGATTCTCAGGAATATTCTGAGAATATCTCCAAATAATAATTGTTCTCTACATATTCATAGAATATACTTGGAATATCCCCAGGAATATCCTTAGAATATGTGATTCCTAACATTCACATATTAGTAGAATATTCCACACATATACCAAGAATATAGTAGAATATCCTTGGGATATTCGTAGCATATTTCTAGAAATGTACCAGTGCTGTGTGGGATAGAACAATATTGAAGAAAGTAGCAAGTACCAAAGGTCAAAAATAGATACCACTATCGAGTTTCGAGAATTCTGATATCGAGCTATCTCTAATTTACGTATTACTTAATCACTTTTAATTAAACATGTATCATTTGCATTATAGAACAAAGTTGACAGTATCGAGTATTAAATATCGGATTCCGAAGGTCAGAAATAAATACCGGCATCGAGTATCGAGAAATTCTGATATCGATCCATCTCGTAATATATATACGTTATGTGACCATATTTTTTCCAGTGATTACAGAGACAATCGGGATGATTCCACTTTTCCCTTGTTGCAACTGTAAATTTGGCTTCCTTCTTCCCCCCTCCCTCTCTACATGATAAATTAGTACATCCTTAATACTTTTTATGCAAACACCTTGAATTTGGAGTTTAGATATTAGCGTGTATGTCAATCAGGAAATTCCTAATGATTTTAGAGAAGAGAAATAAGAAGAGTACAATGCTAGGATTTAAAGAAAAAGTAGAGAATACAGAATTAGGCCCCCTGAAAAGATTATGTCTGGTAGCCCTAGACAGAAGTAGTTTTCAAATGTTCCTTTCTAATATAAACAATAATATTTTTCGAAACATATTTATTTTTCAAACCGAGAAGACAAATACCTGTGGATTAATGCCTTAATCTGGGGAAACTGCCCGGAAACCGGGGGTGAATGGTCAATCTAGTATATATTAGAATTCCACACTGTATAAGATTGCTGATTTTGTCTTGTGTTAGTTCGTTGATTTTTCTCTCTTCTCTCGACCCATCATATAATTGACAACATTGCTAAAAATTGGCATCTATTCCGCGGTTAGGGTAACGTTCTGAGTCTTCGTAACATGAATAGTAAAATATTTGTGATTATGAGTATTGTTCGTGGATGAGCGGTTAGAGTGACGAACTAGCAACGACGAATGCAGAAAGTTCCAGCTTCGAATCCCACTGCAGACCGAAAGAGAACTTACAAACAAAATCAATGTATCAACGTGAGAGAAATAGATGAAGAGAGCAAGTATGGTGTGTAATTCTCCGTCGTGAAGTTCAATGCTTTCTTTTGGTCAAACGAAAATGGTGCTTTTGAGCTGTTGAACAGGTGGGCAAATACAACGTGAAACGGTATATAAAACCAATTCTAATATATTTCTTTCTTATATAAATAGCAAGAGGCGCAAATAATGTTTTTTACTTTTTTTTTGCCAGATGCACACAATATTAACTTCTCTCCTTTTTTCCGATAATGTAAAGGCACAATAACTTTCTGCTAGCAAATGGCACCAACCGCTGAGTGCCAATAATGTAAGGTTACATATAATAAGACTTTATAAAGCTAGAGTCACACAAAATAATTCTTATTCTCTTCCTTTGTCAGAGGCGCACAATATAACTCGTATATTATAATATCACCAGAGATTCGTCAGAGGAACCCTTTCACTATCAGCTTATATAGTCTATATACCTAACATTACGTAATGGACCCAATGAGGAACCCTGTAAAACACCCTGTACTAATTAAAGCAACGACTAAGGTCGCGGGATGAGCCGTAAATGCAATTCTGAAAAAGAATAAATAATTATTACAAGTAAAAATATATAAATGAAGATAATCGCGGAAATGAGGACCCCTTCCTGCCTGATTTCTTAGACTAGCAAACACTAGGATGATAATTAGGTAGATAGAATGAAGTTCAAAGGGTAGATGCTATTAAATGTAGTTAAAGAGCAATAATGATAAAGCATTCAAAGGCAAAGATCAATAAAAGATCAGAGATTGAGAATGAAAATAGGTTTATTTGCGGACTAGGCTGTCCGAAGAAGGAAGCTCACCAAGTGAGAGTGCTTGATGTTTACCGGCCCAAGGACCGGAGAGATCTGAGCTGCGGGCCGCCGCTGAAGTAAATTTGCCATGGCCCGCAGGGCCACCATAGCTGGACTTCTGGCCACTAAGGCCACTTTCGTCCTTGGAATTATTATTATTTTATTGGATTTGTAAAAAGCTTTTAATGGGATAACACGAATCGAAATCATAACCCGGACACCAGTCACCCACCTTGCAAACAATCAGTGAAATCAATTTGAGAACTAAACTAGAATTTGAGATTTGAAATTTGAAAGGCCCCTGCAAAGGCAAATAGTTATTTGTTAATAAAGTTAATTTGTAGGTTCTTTTAGGCTTGGTTAGAATAAAGGATATGGATCAGGAATCACGCAGTTGAAATTAACACAGGACTTCTTCTTCTTCTTTTGAACACTTCTTTTACATTAGTAGTTCACCTCTTGTAAGTAAAGTTGCTCATACATAACTTATGTAACTTATGTAGAATTTTTCATGTTTTGCAATGTTAAAGATTACGTTAGTTCCTCTGTGTATAGTTTTATATTGACGTTTGAAATTATTTTAGATATATGGGTGTCTTTCTATGACAATTCATTAGAACTTTTTTTTTGTATTTTGTGAATGGTTCATTGCCAACAAAAATGCGCCCGTCCACAGATTTCAGAATATTAAAACGACATTGCATCATTTCCTCTGAAGCCTGATTTACGGCAGTGTGAAACTGATTGTTTAAGTTATCAGGTAATGTTAATGAAAGAATTGTTGTGACCCATTTGGCAAGTTGTAAAGACTATTCCTCTATTGCATCCTTAACTATTGTTTGAACTTCCTCTTGGTTAACTGGTGATTTTGGATTTTGATTGTTTGGAATAGTTGAAGATTTTTTGTTCATGTTGAAACCTGAAGATCTAAAAATCTTTTGGCAAGTTCTTGATTAGCTTTTTTAGGACGAAGAGGGCAGATAGCGCTGGCCGTTCTATGTCCAGTCTTTTTACAGGATGCACAAAATTAGGTTTAGGAGCAATTTCACATGTGTGACTCTGATGGGATTGTCCACATCTGTAGCAAGTAGGCTGATTCGGACAATTTCCACTGTTATGTTATTTATAACATTTTCTACACGGGAAAGGTCTGGCAACAGATTTAGAAACCTCTACCTTGTACCTATTGAAACCTATAGTTATTCCATTAGAAATGAGGTCGCTCACCAGAGAAGGATCCTTTGTATATACTCTGATGAGCGGAAGTGGGCCTCTATCTCCTTTGATTTTCGTTATATTGGTTATAGGAATTTTTGTTTTGAGATGAGTTTTAAGTTCGGCCAGATCAGTGTCCGTAGGCACATCTCTAACCACACAGGTGAAGGTGGTTTTTGAAGGTTCGATTTTTTTGTCTTTCAAAACTACTATTATTGCTTTTTGTCCAAAATTTCTTTCTTTGAATATTTTCAAAAAATTGTCTTTTGTATAACTGTCCTTAAATTCTATTTTTAGGCCAGTGTTTCTTTCTGTCGGAAATGCTGTAATATCTATGGTAGGATTTTTTTCTGTAACTAATTTGTGAAAGTTTAGAGGATTCATAAGTGGTTTGTCAATATTTCTAATTATAATAGCATAATTACTAGTGCCCTCAGTTTGTTTTGCTCTATTTTGTTCCAAAGTAGCTTGATTTTTAGTGGTTTCTACAGGAACATTAGTACTTGTATTCGATGTTATCTGATTTGTGTTTTCATAGAAAAAGCTAGGAGTTTGCTTAATAATTTCTTTAAATTCAGCTTCATTGTAATCTGTAATTCCAAAAAAAAGCTTCCGGTCCGAATTCCTCCCTCTTAAATGTCTCGAAAAACTTTTTCTCATCTGATGGGCTGGTAATATATAGCCTAATACCTGAATTGTCATCAAAAGTAGACAATATGTGCTTATCAATATCCATTTTGCGGGGCAGCTGCAGCGATATTTATACTGCCGGTTGGCGGTCGGATGTCTACGGTTTGTGACGTCAAACGAATACATACGATCTTACATATCAGTACAATTTGTTCTTATTTACACATACAAAGCGTTCTTGTAAATAGAGTTTTGTAATGCAACGGTGCGCACTGGATATCTTAATGTATTATGCAATTCAAAAGCGCGCGCAGGATGTCTCAAAATTTAGTGTCAAAAATGCAATGAATTGAAATAATACTAATTTTAAGCTTTTCTCTTAATAATAATGTATAATTGTAACTGACGATCAATTAGCAGATTGAGAATTCCGTTACAAACGTTACAAAAATCTTTACAAAATACTCCACTTCTTATCTTTGAAAACTATGTTGATTCTAAACGTCGAATAAACCGCTGAATAGCCAGTCATGTAGGTACATATACTACGTTAAAATTACGTAGCGAGACTAGCGTTGAAGCTACCATTTTTCAACGTTTGTGTGCTACTGGCGTATTGAATAATTTTTTAATATTTTTTATCAATTATCTGGCAAAATCTCGTATCGGAAATCAGTCTCACGGTGATTTTTTTTGTATAAATTGAAAATAATGTATCTAAAGAATCAGCAGTCTTTTCTTTATTGAAATAAGGAATAGTTGTTGGTCTTTTAAACTATACAATCAAATTTTATACTTTTCTTGCTCTTTGATATGCTTTTAAAAAACTACCGCAAATATTTTGTACACAACAACCTCCTATCTTGTACATTTTACCGTTTGTTACGATTTTTAACAAACCTCCGTGGTAACATTTTTCTTACTGTCTCATTAATGATTTAGAGACGTTTTAGTGACAAAATTAAGAGAGTTGATAATAATTATAAAAAAGTGGCAATAAAAGGAGTAAAAATGAAATAAGGTCAATAGGTCAGCTACAGGACAAAAATTATAAAAAGAAAATAATTAGAATAAACAGCAGTTACTTAATATGATAATATGAAATATATATTATTCCCAATATTCTACAAGTTAGGAACAACGATAATTTGGATATAATAACAAGAATAAATTAGCTTCTCTTCTGTTAATGAAATCATGTCTGGAGTACTGTATTAATTAGTCAGTAATAGTTTTATTCGTAATTGAAATATCACATTTATTTGTAATTATAATGAAGCTTTTTGCTATTTTTTCTTCTAGCATATTACGAATAGTTAACTTGGAGTGAATAGTAGATTCTATAAAGCTATTATATTGCATTGGCTTATATTTACTTATTTAATGTGTGCACTGACATCTATACGCCTATTCGTCTCTACAGTTATAAATTAAAAAAGTGAAATCCTAAGAGCGGATTTCTTGTTATCAGATTTACGGATCGCACGTCTAGATGTGCACTGTAAAATAAATCAATTTGCACAGAGTGTTTTAAAGGTGATGGATACAAAAAAAATTGTGTGTATAAATAAGACTCATACACAAAAATAGAAGGTCCTTTAATGAAATGTCAAAGTAACTGCAGTTTACGAACTAGATTTACCCTAAAATATAGCGACTGTACAAATTACTGATTTTTCAGCTTTTCCTATTTTGCGGCACACTTACTAAAGCGTCGAACTTACCGCGACATCCCTAACTATATTCATCTCACTCTAAACTGTACTTGTCAAATTCCATGGCGGTCCATTTCTAATGTTACCATAAAAGTAAAAATCTTGGTTGATTTATTTTTAGCGGTTTTCATTTAATTCATTTAACGCATTTAATTAATTTATCTAATGTTAAAATTTCAGTTATGATATGGACACTACCAAAATCATATTAATGGAATAATAAAAGTTTGCAGATTTGCGAACACAGAAAATCATGTGTGTCCTCTTTCATCTCTCAAAGTTTGCAACACTGTTGGCATAAACATATATTATGTTGGCGTTCACTTTAAGTATGTACAAATATGACACGTTTGCGATGCCACTTTTTTAGTTTTATCTGCATTTTGCGTTGATTAACGTGGTTAATTTCTTATGTTCTCTCTAGATGGTGAATACAGAGCATTTTCTTTCATGCGACTTCACCCTAGACGACGGACATCTGTTGTATGATGGAGCCAGCTAATTAAAAGAAGACTGGCAACATTGTGTATAACGTATCACCTGAACTTTACTAAGTAATCATAGCGACGGCTCTCAATTCTTTACAATATATATTTACTATTTACAATGCTAGATTTTCTATCTTGTCAGTAACATATTCACTCCAACATGTAAAGGTAGATGTCACTACAGGTTAATCTGCTATATCTATCTTCAACTATATTATTGGCAAATTTAGAGTTTGGACCTACAAATGAGTTTTCTTCATATTTTACAGACCTTTACGATTAGTTTCAGAGACTTAGCTGTTCTTGAAGTTGAGAGAAAATTATGAAAGAATTAACAGCTCTTGCAAACCACATTCCATAAAATTACTCCTAACTTCGTACGAGGTTCCAATAGTAAATTTCAATGACTTTTTTGTTACTTTATTTTTCTATCTTTGTTATGTTTGAACAAGAAAATATCTTATACCTATTTCTTCGATCAATTTTGTTGTGTTGTGTAATATCGATGAAAATATTTTGACCATTTCGTCGACCTAGTGACAAACTTCGACAAATATGTTCTGATACTGATTTCAAATTTTCTTTCGCTGTTCTCCAAACGGGATTGAATTTTAATAATGTATGCACATTCAATATATTAGTTATTTTATTATTATTCCGAAATTATTATCACAATCCTTATAAGGTTTCTTTTGTCATTGAAATATTCTGTCACCGTTGACTTTTCTGAATTTCCCTTGGTACAGTGTAATTCATGCTCTTCAATTCAGTTTTCAATCGTTGGGTGCACTCGAAATCACTTACGTCAACTGTTCTGTTCATGGTTTCTGCCAGGATTTTCAGTTTTTAGGGTGTAAGTCAAAATTTGGAGGCTGTAAGTGGAGTTTTGCAAGTTTTTTTTTCGCCGCAAAAATGTTAAAGTTGGGGGTGTTGTCGAGAATTTTGGGGTGACACCCTACAGGGGCTTCTGGTGGAATCACTGGGTACTGTTTATATTGTAAAGAGTGGATGAGTAAGGTGGTTGTGAGGAAGGTCACTTGACAACCTGGAAAGGTAGGTGTTATAATCTCCAAAATGGAAATTAATAGTAAAGT
>JAGDQP010036880.1:0-18862 GCA_022664845.1 Lepisma saccharinum | reverse complement strand
AACTGAGTTATGACAAAATTGTCTATTCAGTCCATAAAAGGAAATTGGGAAGCAATCCAGATTATGGTAAGAGCAGAACAGAGTAACCTATCCTACATCTCCTAATTTAGTTTAACAGAACCAACTTTAATTAATTTCAGCTAATCTAACGCAAAGAATGTGTAGCAAATCAAAAAATCAAGAAATTGAATGAAGAATTCGCGGGTATGAAAGGCATGCTTACTCTAATATGGAATACAGCTTGTCCTTTTTTAAAAAAAAAAGAATGTAGAAAAATTCAACGATGTATCTGCATGTGATGTCTTGAGTACGTTTCCACGAACTAAGCTGAAGCGTTTTAATTCTGTTACAAAACATTCCATTTCTTCTGCTACAAATGCTGAACCCAGATGCCTGCTTAGTGCTCTACAATTAAGCTACTACAGCCACGACCAAGTTCTGTGTTTTTGAGTATTCCTTATGCTTCAACTGAGTGAAAAGTAAAGACAATCGACTACAAGTGGAGACTTTTAATACAAAAATATTTTTAATCGAGAAAGAAATCCCATACATTTCTTTATTATTAATGCTAATGTTAGTCAGTTCATGCACCATGGAAAAAACGCTATTTATGCAATTAGTGCTAAAACTCTCATTATGTTTTCATCAATGCTTTTATCACAGGTCCTCATTATTTATATTAAGAATTTCACTCACTATTATTGCACACGAATTCATAAATAAAGGAAAATATTTGTTTTCCGTTTATAGCAAACATTACTTATATTTATTTGTGTACTAGCGCGGTTATGAATCGGGTGGCCTCGGTTCAAATATCGGCCAAGACCTGGATACCTTTTTCAGTGCTTCAATACCTGTAGCTCTGAGGTGCATTCAGCCTCGTATCAAATTGAGGACAAGAGTGTCGTTGGTTTTCCTGGGCACATTGGGAGGTAAAGACGGTCGAGTGTGGGACTGATCACCCTACCTCATCTCGTTTCATGCGTAAAAAATATGTGAATTGCTACCTCCACATCCTCCAATCTCCGTCCACAGTGCGTGCGTATCTTATAGGGGAATATGACTTTGGCTTTCTATCTTTTACTGTCACAGTTTAAAGTAAAGCTCTTTTAGTAATGACAGCAAGTTTCTTCTGCGTTACTCTCGCAGTGATTTTTGTTGTTGTAAAATTGCTTATACTAATGAAGATTTCGGGAAGGGCTATTGCTCCTACCCCCAGCGTCTGAGTCTGCTACTGAAGCGTTAGTAAACATCTGCTTTGTCTGATAACACATTTAGTGAACTAATGAAGAGGGTTATTCCAAACTTTCATATACTTGCACAAGGCAAGTATAATTTATTTTTATTAGCTCTAGAATATTTTTAAATCCCATAACCAAAACAACAACAACTTAAAGAAAATACCAGATTTATATTTATAGATTATTTTTCAAAAAATAATGTAGAGGTTGATTAAAAAAGTAAAAAAAAATAATGTACAGGGTGATTCAAAAACATATAAAACATTTTAAAATGATATATTTTATTTATGAACTATCAAAATGAAAATACAACTTTTCCAATATCATTCAATGGCGTTCAACTGTTCACTTACGGTCTTTCAAATAAAATAATGAAACCCACCCAAAAATAAATAAGATATCCTTAATAAAAATCCATATCCCATAATAAATTTAATATATTGCGTCGCCTTGTACGGTTTGGCGGGCGTTTCCTACCAGGTTTTCCTGGGCGGGACGGGGCGGCCAACAGTGAGCGGAGGCAGCCAACAGTACAACATGGCGGCTGCGAAGTGGCGGAGTGGTACCCCGGCTGCAAGGCAATGGCGACTGCGGAATGTCGGATGGGAATAAAAATAATCAAAAATTCAAAATTAATTATCTTTCGCTCTACTGTACATACTACCTTCTAATTTCTACAATACCTGCATAACAACTATAGCAATACTACCAAATAACGAAGAACAACCTAAAGGCCATATATTAGCAATAAAACCAAAAGTTCCTAGTTCTTGGTACTCTATTACTATGCTGTACTCGTGTTACTCTTGCTGACTTTGCGTTGTATAGGCTCTTATTCGCTGTTCATTGTACTTAATTAAAATTATTATTATTTCACGAAAGCTTCATTTCCTACACTTACAGCTAGTATTAATGAAAGGCTTATTTTTATACTAACCATTAAGTTTCGGGCTTACAAGAAGATCAGCAAAATTTGATGTAACTAAAAAAAACATAAGTCAGTATTCATGTATCGCATTGTAGAAGAATTCCCCTCAAAATAAAATAAAAGTGTCCCGTGGCAACGTCACTACCCATTCAATAACAAAATTTGGAGAGCTACTGTATGGCGACTTATTATTTGATGGTTCAAAAGTCACCAACATTTTATAGATAAAAATATTCGTACTATTTTTTACTGTGAACTCTCTACAAAAATGAATCAGTTTAACAGTAGCAAAATAAGGATGACACAAAAGCACCCGACTTCTACTTGTCCGGGGAAAATATGGGCATTCCGTACATTGAGTCAATAAGAAACTGTCCCATTTGGGTCATTCCACGTCAAATAATCCAACACTGGTTTCATCAGTTTTTTTAAAAATAAAAATCTTATTTTTTTTGTACTTGAGTTCGTACGTGTCTGAGGGTATCGGAACAACTTATAATAAAACGTTATACCTTTATTTATTCCGGGGCAACCATATTTCCAACATGATGGATGGCGGTTTTTTCTTTTTGCTTCCGTAGACATCTACGGAACCAGAATATCTCAAAAACCAAAAGAGCTTAATAAAAAACCATTGTGTAGCTCCTGCAGTATACTTTTAAGATAAGGAACCAACTTTTCTCAAAATGAATTCCTTATTCTAAAAAATGGCTGAAAAATGAGAATTCGAATTGTATGAAATTGAATTTTTAAACCATTATTTGGCGTGAAGGAGTTGTGCGGGAAGTGTTGGAAGTTTTTGTGACATTTAGACCTACCGACCGAGTGTCTCGTTGCAAAAATATCATGTCCTTAAATCACTTCAAACATGGCCCTTTGCAAAACAGTGCCGGATTTCGGGCTTAAATATCTCAGATTGGTCTTCATCAAAAGTCTGAAATTTGATTTCAAGGAAATCTTGTTTGACTCAGCTCATAATCAAAATTGCAACTTTAATTTCTAAGTAGTTTGTTTATTGCAAGCGGATTATATGTGTAAATGTGGCTTCAAATTAGTACGATACTTGGAAGGCCCAATTTTAACTCTCACGAACCTTTCTTTTGACCAAACCACTCTAAAATAAAAATTACAATTTTTAACGCTTTTTGGAGCACATACAAGGCTTCCTCGAGACCAAATATAATATTTTTTCATGATGACCCATTTGAGACATGTAAGCCGGAATTCAGGCATTTTTGCGCAAATGGTCTATATTGAACCCCCATCGCACAAAAGTGCTGTGATTCAAAGCCACGGTTCTTTTTTATACAGTATCTTGTTGATAATTCTAAATATCACGATGAAATTGTAGCCTTATATTTAACTTCTTCACAAAACCATGTTGGCCTTTGTGAAGATATAATCGTGATATCGCATTTACATGATATGACAAAGAAAATACGCTTGCACTGAAAAAATACTTCGAAATAGAAGTTGCAATTTTTGTTGTGAGTTGGCACATATAAAGCTTCTTTGACACCAAATTTAAGATATTTTTTAATGAGGACCCTTCTGAACTATTTGGGTCTGAAATCCTGGTATTATTTAAGGCCATGATTTTTTGCATGGTCAGTTGGTTGGTCTAAATATTACAAAATGTTGCCGCCTCATATTCAACTCCTTCACCCACCCACCCACCTCCAAACAGGGTTTAAATATCCAATTATATACAATTCGTTATTCATTTTTCAGCCTAATTTTTGGAATAAAGGAATCCATTTTGAAAAAATGCTGGTACCACATCTTCCAAGTACACTTCAGGAGCCAAGTACACTTCGTTTTTTAATTCAGCTCCTTTGCTTTTTTTAAACAAACATACTCCGTATTCCCTTAGATATACAGGTTTCCGTACTCCCTTAGATATACAGGTTTGTCCAAGGCAGTAAAAAACGCCACCCGCCATGTTGAAAAAAAAAATAGTCGCTCTGGAAGAAGTAAAAGCATAATTTAAAAAAAAAGTGGTTCTGATATCTTCAAGTATGTAGGAACCCACATACGAAAAATAAAATTATTCTACGATACTTCTTTTTTTTTCTTTTAAAATTGGATGATTTGTCCTGGAATGATCCATTTACTACGAGCTGTATGTCAGGCTTAAGTTTAAAATACATATATGCACACAAATCAGCGAATAGTTTTGCAGGCAGCAGTACTATTATAAACAAAACAATGCGAGCTGTAAATCCCATTTATATTCTTCATTAGTTTCAATGCCTTAAAGTCCGTCATGGTAACAATACAAGATCAGGAACTAACATGTTATCTATCCTCCAACATAACTCTAACTGCCTTAAGAAACCCTTCACAGTTACCTCTATTTGCATTTGGGCAGTCTACCGATCATGTTAAGGAATCTTCATCAGTGAAATGCTTCAGGAAGTCGATGAGAAAATATATATTGCAAAGAATTGATTAACCCAGAAACTCCGCCTGTCAGCTTTCATTCGTTTATATATAAATAACAAAATTTTAGCAATTACGTAAGTTTTCCAGTATGGTGTGTACACGATCAATTAATGTTAAAATCTGTTATTTGTTTACTATATCACTGTTTTATGTAATTTATATATAGACGTGTGTGTGTGTTCCCTATACATGAATTGTGAAAGTCGATCTATAGATATCATCATCATATTCATCCATTCTCTATCCAGTGCTGGATGAAAGCCTCCATTTTTTTCACATATCTCGATCTGCTACTATCATCTTGCATTTGGGTGTCGTCTCGGCCGTTTCTTTCCTCTATACATATGTATGTATGTGTGTTGGGGGTTTCCTGTATATGAATTGTGAAAGTCGATCTATCGATATCATCATCATATTCATCCATTCCCTATTCAGTGCTGGATGAAAACCTCCCCCATTTCTCTCCACATATCTCGGTCTGCTACTATCATCTCGCATTTGGATGTCGACTCGGCCGTTTCTTTTCTGTAGGAATCCAGTGGAGTACACTTGTCGTCCATCTTCCATCTGTTCGTCTAGCTATGTGATCGGACTTCACCTTTTTCGCCGTCTTGATTACATCCTCTACCTTTGTTTCTGTGCGAGAGATTCTCAGGGATTTTCCCTTAGTTTCACCAGGGAAACTTCAGATGTACCATAAAGAAGGCCCTGGTGGATAACTTCTCAATCCTCTATCTATCCCATCCTGGTCTGAGCCAAAGATGCTAAAAATTATAATTAAGATAACAATTCAATTCCAGTCCCGAATTTTGTGTCTATATATAGCTTGTCGGCCCTTTGATAATGCGAGAATTGGTATCACATTACGTGAATCTCCAGATAAATATCTCCAATTGCCCGTATTGAAACTTTTTTTTTTTTTCAAATTCAAGTGGACAACTTAGCATCTTAAAAAAAAAAGAAAATGTGTCAATTCGAAAGCAAAGTTTGCAAATGAAGGAGCACGTGTTTATAATGTAAATTTGGCGACAGTAACGTATTTACACCTCACAGGGAACGCAGAATTAATATCGTAAGAAGTTAGTAAAGTGAATAATTAAAAGACACTGTCTTTTAATTAAGTGCTAACGGTCACACCAAAAGTAATGTGTTTCTGTTTCATGAGAGAGGAAGAGAAAATATGAATCTGCTAGGAGAAAAGGTAAACGGCATTTATCTAAAAAGTCAAGGATGGCTGAGATTAAACTACCTTTACTCAGGTGTGCCCGCTTTTGCTGATGCAATCGACCAGACATGCACCATCGAGACAACTAATGGAGGGAACAGCTGCCTAGCAATGCCAGTTAACTAACACTTTGTTCCCTTGTCCCAAAGTGGCAGAGGTTTACCAAGACGTCCTGTTCGGGTTTGCTGGTTTATAAATAACCTGTTGGCTTTGTGGTTGTACTTGTACTATATTCACACTCTCACTCAGACATACGTACATACAACATGCAGACAAGGAAACAAAAAACGGGGGAAGGGTGAGGGAGACAGAGAGAGATTTGGCACAGCTGTGTTCTCGTAGTCGTTAGTTCTTGTGTAGCCTTTTCTGTTCAGTCATTTGTGGACTAATGACCTCCGTTGAAAAATAGTTTTGCATTATCTGCCCGTGAATTCAGCAAATATATTCCCTCCTTTCTTCCGACTTTCAATTTATAATGTAGGCCTACACTGTTCTAATATGCCAGAATGTGTAAATTCAAGTTGTATACTTTTAATATAAGAACTTTGCAGTGGAAGCCCGCATGTGTATGTATATGGGTTGTTCTCATTTAAGAAATATTTTCCCTTAAGTGGAATCTCCTTTTAATGTTTTAATGTGCTACAGAAAAAAAAAACTATTCTATTGAACTTCCATTACTTTGTTTGGTAGCGCTCGTTCTGTGATATTTAGAAATTAGGCTTAGAATTTTCCAAACCATTACATTTTGCACATAACACCCATATTGATACTATATGCAGTGACTGAACATCATATTGACAAGAATAAATTGCGCTTTAAATTAATTTCTTCAAATTTAAGTCATCCATATTTATTGACTTATATTTTAGAACTTCTGTTTTAGGCAGACATTTCATAACGTTGGTGACATATTTTTAACTTATTTAGTTATCTCGTTTCACTTTAAACTCTATTTTAAAAGTTCAAGAGATCTTTCTTTCATTAACATGTATGAAGACCAGGAACAGAACGTGCTTTGTCCATTTTTGGCGAAACAGACAAGAGTGCAATTAGTTAGCTCTTCGAAGGGCATTTTTAACAAGCTATCGTGTTGAAGATACCATGCATATCTTCTCTAATATAAGCAAATCTTTATTATGTTTAGGTATGCGCAATGCTAATTCTACACTTTTGAAAGACTCTCCTGTAAGATAAATAAAATAGACAAACCACGTTCTTTTCCTGTTGTCTTTAAACAGAGTATCTACGATTTAAGCGAAAGCTAACGAAAATTTAATTTCATCATTTAAGATGAGTGTTTAGTTATACTACATGCATATGTGACATAAACGCGAGCTTGACTCAGTTCATACAATATTTCACTACGTCTGAGCGATTTAAGATGCATTATTGCATAACGCTATATGCTTATTACAGCTATTGCCTGGAATCTTATTGCAGTCACGTAATGTTTGAAACCAGATCTTTATAATTACATATTTTAGTAATTTCAATATTTTCGAAGAATCTGTGTGTGCACCATTTACTTTGCTGGTAATGTCATAAAACGTCAAATTTTGAAAGGAAATAAAATGGAAAGTTTTAAAATCGTATTGAAGCTGAGATGCCAAAATATTAGAGACGCCTAGGAGGGTCATGAGCGAAAGTTTTTATATACTCTAATGCTACAGGACTCAAGAGCACTTTAATACAGAAAATGTGAATAATTATAACTTATCCTAAGTCTCCTAACACACAATCTATTAACAACGTACAATTTGGAAATAAACGTGGTGAGTTGTTTCTCGTAAGTAAGGTACAGGATCAAGGCCAGTCAATATACTATTACATGTTTAGATTTCAGTAATATTGCAATCGCAGATCTAATAAGTAAGAATAGATGTTTTATTAAATACCTACGTCTGTCATTCGTTTAAAGGCCTAACCTAAGTAATGTATAAGGAGTCGTATTTCTGCAACGCAAGGATATTCCAGTTTACGTGGTTTCGTGCAAATTTGAGGACGGAGATATTGATATTGCGAAAGCTTCAATATTGCACCTGACAGCTGTTGTAAGAGAGAGAGAAACTGAATAGTG
Source organism: Lepisma saccharinum (assembly GCA_022664845.1). Taxonomy (NCBI): domain Eukaryota; kingdom Metazoa; phylum Arthropoda; class Insecta; order Zygentoma; family Lepismatidae; genus Lepisma; species Lepisma saccharinum. Next base: position 10,946 of record JAGDQP010036880.1, on the reverse strand, counting down.
TAATTTGGCCAGGATCAGTGTCTTGGAATACCGATTCCGCATGCAAGTGTTCGTTTCCAAGCAGTAGGAGAAAAGCACCACTTGTCACAATTTGGATTCTACCAAATAGATACTCGCGACAAGCAGGACTCAGTCTCAGTGGCAGCTCAGTTGTGCAGAGGTCCAGAGGTAACTCAGAGACCAGAGTGACAGTTCAGTTTTACTTCCAAAAGACATAATCTTCAGTTAGGACTTCTACTTCGAATTGCCAAGTTCAAGCACCGCTCACGGTAGCCATTCCGCTTACTTCAGCCTACAAGAGAACTTGCTTATTCAAATTCCTCCAGGGATGTGCATAAGACTAAGTGGAGATCGCTTCTACAACGAAGATAATTTAGTGCCCAACAATATAGAAAAACACTCTTCAGATTGAGAACTCAGTGATAACAGCTAGACCAGATATTCAGAGATAGGTGAGTTCGACATGTTTGCATGCTACGTTCTGTACTTCATATATTAATATGTTTTGTCTGGAATTTGCGCTATGTTTGTATAAGATATGTTTAATTGTTATGTAGGTATTAGGGACCATTAAACTAACTGACCAACGCTTTGCTTACGCAGTAACTACGTGCCAACAGTATATCAGTATTTGTATGTGTCATTCCTAGATTCAAGTATTCTATGACGTACGTTAAATCCTCTCGCCCTTTGCATTTAAACATCCATATTGTTAACAGTACATCTACGTTTCGTACCCCCAGAGAGTATGGTGCCACTAGGAAACCGAAATAATGTAAGAAAGGGGTTCACTTTTTTCATAGTATTCCCCTCTGACAACTGCATACTTATTCATTCTCGGCAACCACTTAGAAAATGCTTCCTGTAACATATGTTCTCGAATACTATTCACAGTCTCCAAATATGCAGGGAAGTTATCACATCGCTAAGAAAACCTGGACTAACAAATCAGTTTCTTCACTTTTGCGAACACATAAAGTCATAACGGGTCAAGTATGGTGAGTAGACTGGATTTTGTAGCAGTCGGACCCCTCGTGGCTCAAAACGTCCACTGTTCTATTCTGAGGAGTGAACGGAAGCCTTGTCCAGGGAAGGCAAGAGATGTGCTTTTTTTGACCTTAGTTGCTATTCTTTCCATTGTCTGAAGTCCATGGGAAGACAAGTCTGGGTATAACATTGTGCACTGACGGTAGTTAGATTATCATGAGAAACGATTGTAATATGGCGCTTTTTGATATGAATAGACGCGATGATTTTTTCTACACTTAAATCCTTCTTCACTTTTGTCGGTGGTCGTCAACTTTCAAAACGCCAGATTGGGAACTGTTGCTTATATTCCGAATAGTAGTGGCAGATCCACGTTTAGTCATCGATGATATGCCGTGAATGTCCCAACTTTCACCACTACTGAATATTATTAATCGTAAATTAACACCACTCAAACCGAACTGGTTTCTAAGGGTCGGTAAAGGAAAGTAGAACCAGAGGAGCCCATCGCTAAGTGAAATGGAGATTTTCGTGAATGATCACTTCGACACCTGTTGATCTTATGTTTAAAGCCCCCTCTACGTTAAGAAATGAGTGAAATCTTCTTTCGCAAAGTTACTTGCAATCTCGATGTTTTCCGGTTTAACTGCAGTTTGCTGCCAGCCGCAGCGAGATTCAATTTCTAGGAGTTATCATAGCCTTTTAAATTACTATGCCAGTTAAGGTCATACTTTGTGAAAGGTCAGATTCCCCAGAAGCTTTTGACAATCTTTCGTAAAACAGCTCCTGTTTTAACCTCTTTTTAAGTGAAAGAAGATAATTGCACAAAAGTTACGTCTAGGGTTCCAATACACACTGACAGACATCTGCTGCCATACTTTTATCTCTGTAGCCTAAACAAGTGAGGATATGGTATTCCACTTTCACAATGATTATATATAAATATTGGGCAATCTTACGGCCTTTATTTGAACTTTTAGTTTGTCATGTGCCTAAAAATTTGAGCCTTTAGTCACGTACCTTTAGACTTATGAGTGCCTAAAAATTCTGGTATGTTGATTTCTTCCACCGAATTTCAGCGGTGATTTGACGTTTCATCGAGTCTACGATAAGATAAGATAAAATGAATTTTATGGGCGGTAAATCGAGTCTACGAAATCATATTAAAATTGTTGGCAGGGTACTCATTCAATGGCTCTCCAATGCTTAGTAAGGTTCAATTTTGTTAAGCGGAAGGAGCAAGAGATTACCTGGAAGTCAGTAGAGTGTTCGTTGAATCATGCGTGACTCTTACAGGATGCGAGGAAACCTGTACAAGTCACGCTTGGGACCTTTTCCTGTTGAAACAAGCTAAACTTACTAGTGACAAGGCAAGCAGAAAGGGATACAAATGGTATACACGAAAATGCATGAATGTGGCGTATATCTTAGTGTACTAAATTTTCATTAGTGGTCCTTGCCATCTCCAACAGAACACATAACCCATTACAGAACACCTTGCTAACAGGATAACACCATTGTCTTGTGCGATCTCATCCACACTTAGACTCAGTGCTGGATTAGACTATTTAGGGACCCCGGACTATTGACTCTGTTAAAGCTCTGTAAAAATTATATTTAATAATAAATTATGACTGTTTAATAATACTATGAGATGGTCTATGTTACCTAAACCCCTTTAAATTAGAATGATCGCTTTTGACTAACACAACGGAGATATGTAACTGGTCCAAATTTAGTAAACAGCATATAGAGATCTACTTACATGTCACGTAATCTGAATTATGACACAATCCCAGAAACGTAATCCATTTTTCCAACACCTTGTATGGAAAGCTACAGGTTAGTTACATTGTTGTCCCAGGGCATACAACCATAAACGTCATATCTCCTTCTTGATGAGCATATAAACTACACTTCCATAAATTACATTAAATATCTTTCTTATAATATGACTCGGAGTATCAATCCAACTAAATCAGGTCTTCAGATAAGCATAAATTGTAATTTGTATTGTCAAAATACACTTCAACCCATTTTCCACGTACGACCAGTCTCGGACTGGCCACGGCCGGAGGGCCGGAATGAGGTTTTTTTAATTGAAGATTTTTTCAACCTCCAGAAGATGGTAATTGTTTCATTTATGTAGACGCAAAATTCAAGTTTTTAGAGAGGTAAGAAAATTTCAAAATAGAATTAAAGACTCTAAGGCAACAGTTCGCTCGAAAAAAATATTTTTTATTTATATTTAGTGGTCCTATAACCATTATTCTTTTTAGATTATTTAAAGTGGTAGAACATAACCAAAAATAAGACACTTGACCGGACTTGACACTGGTCAAGACGTCGGCTTCTTGAGTGTAAGGTCCCGGGTTCAAGTCTCGCCCGGGACAACACTTTTTTTTCTCTTTTTTATTTAAAAAAAATATGTGTTCATATTTATTATTTAATAATTGCTAGAATGTATATAAATAACTGATTACTACTTAAATCTAGGATGTGTCTGAGCCCCCATCGAGCAAGGTGTGCAAGTTAGCACGGTGCGTCCAAAGGAAGCTTGGCGGCGGAGCTGCGGAGGGACTGCGGTTAGCGGTGGGTATACGCAAAAGTGCTCTCAACATTCTCTTCCATCTGTTATTTGGTACTCATAACATTCATTTTATCTTTATCTGATCCCAATTTCTGTGCTGTTCATTTGAACGGTCGAGACAGTCGTTATAAAAAAAAACTTTGTAAAGACATCCTTTTCACAAAGAATTCGTACTAAAAAGGAAAAAAAAAGTTCGTGCATGATTAAATAGAAACTCATTGCACGCAAACTGAAGAATTTATAAAGTGTCTGTATATGAGAGATCGCCGTATGCGATCTGGGTGTGCATCCTAGCTTTCAGTAGCAATCAGTTCTTTATATACATCCTAGCAATTATTAACTAATAAATATGAACATATAAAAAATGAGAAAAAGTGTTGTCCCAGGCGGGACTCAAACCCAGGACCTTTCACTCACGAAGCCGACGGCTTGACCAGCCGTCCAGGACGGCGATCTGGAAAACGATGCATTCGAACTAGTATTTACAGTACATGTGTTACGTAAGAAGCCCGTTCACCTATCTTTTTTTTGTTATGTTCTAATACTTAAAAAAAATGAATTCATGGTTATAGAATTACTAAAAGTACATAACATATATTTTTTTTCCAGCCAACTGTTTTCTTAGTGTTTTTTTTTAATTCAATTTTCAAGCTTTTTACCTTTCTAAAAATTTGGATTTTGCGCCAACATAAATAAAACAGTTACCATCTTGTAGAGCTTGAAACAATCTTCAATTAAAAAGAAAAAGATCATCGTAGGTGAAATTCGGACCGAGATATCGCTAAACTACCAAAAAAAAAAACATTTTAATTTAATTTGAGGCTAGGTTAGCATCTTTTGAGCTGAAATTTGGTGGAGAGCCGTCATTTTTGATGCTGAATATGGTAGTATTTATATTTTATCACGATTTCTTCCAAAGCACTTTTCACCACCATATCCCACTAGGCCCTTTGGTGGAGAGCCATAATTTTTTATGTTGAATATAGTACTATTTTTTAATCACGATTCCTTTCAGCGGACTTTTCACCACCTTATCCTCCTAGGCCCTTCGATGCAGAGCCATCATTTTTTATGTTGGATATAGTATTATTTTTATCACGATTCCTTCCAAGGCACTTTTCACCATTTTATTCTGCTAAGCCCATTGCGTTACGTTCAACTTGTCATACTACACGAAGTGTATTAGAACTTTAATTAAAGTTTTTAACTTCTCCATTTGCCAATGTCAATTTTTTTCGCGATGTTAGCTTCATTTAACCTGGTTAACGATAAAATAAAAGACAATAAATGATCGTATCTTACTGTGACAATACTTACCCTAAGTTGGATTTGTTCCTAAAACTGCCAAAATATATTCATTTCATAATTCAATATGACAAAAAGGACATGCATACACATGTATTTATTTACTGCACAGTACATACAGACAAAATGTATCACATATATTCAATGTTACATTTTCCTCGCATTTGAACTTAGTAATTTATGGTTTCTGTCTTCAGTCGGCAAGATGAATTAGAGGAAACGTTCTCGACTTTTCAGTACGAAAACATGCCAACATAGGTTCAAACCCTGTTCAAGTCAAAGTTTTTACAAAGAGATCGTGAAGAATCTAATAACAACTTCTCACACAAAACGGAGAATCATTCAGACTGTTGAATGAAACAGCTGAGTCACTATAGAGAGGAATGCGATTTACGAAGTTGGTTGGAAAAGTGCAAATCAGATCTATGGGGGTTACCAGGACTGTTGAGAACACGTCGTTGATCTGAAGTATCCACTTGTCATGTTATTATTCTTCGAAATAAACTGTACATTTTTTAAGCACGTTTTGGGTAGAATCACCAGTGAAGTATCGCTATCGTGCTAAACTTCCAATTAGAAAACCTCGGTTCGATTCCCCACCAACCAGTATCTTTTTCGCATAAAATAATGGCTGCAAACATATCTTCATCTTAGGTTGGAGAACTTACGAGGCATAACTGGAGAGAATCCCAGAAACATTGTGTGTGTTCTTTAGCATAATGATAATGTACTTTTCATGTTTTTCATTGGTCTTTCTCTCTTCCTCTGTTTCTTGATGTATTGTTATCGTGTATTCGCTGCATCTTTCTCTACTTCTTCTTCTTCTTCTCTCACTCTGTTCATCTATATTTTTTCTTACATTACACACACTCTCTCTTATTTGTGCGTGTCCCAGAGCCAATTTCGGGCCACTTTCGATGACACGGTGATAGGGCCTGACCCAAACATAAGGGACCCGGTCTGGAAAATCTATTTAACTTGGAAATTCGGCGTCGTATTATTCGTGTTCTCTGGGTAACATCTCAGGCCCTGGTTAATCCTACAAGAAACACTGTTCAAACGCAATGAAATAAATAAAATCTCTCCTTCATCCTCCGGGTTATCATATCTAAATCGAATCACCGCAACCGAATGTGTTCGAATATTAAACCCGATGACACAATCCAAAACTTGACCAGGATCCCCCGACACTCGGTTACCCGTTTCAGCTCTGCCGTGTTCATTCCACCTGTGCGAATTGTTTTAAACACTAGTTCATTAGTGTTGTTATTATTATAACGTTATATTCGCAATAGGTGGAATATAGAGTGGCATGTCCAGAACAGATAATTTTTTAGATATGAGTAAAAAATGACCCCTGTTTTGGCTATTTTAAGAAAAGAACTCTTTTTATCTGGTTTCTGCCCAAATTATTATTATTTAGAATTTTTGAACGTCATTCTTTTATTGGTGTATTCAAAGACTAACTAGACGTATGAAGTCAATTTTAGTGATCTTGGGTCATAGGTTTACAAGAAATGCGATGTCGACATTTGTCGAAAGTGAGCGCGAATGGGAACATTAAAGTTTTTTGCCCATGTCGGTAAATGTCGACAGTGGGCATGGAAGACACCTGTTATAAAAAAGGAAAATTGATATAAGTTTCATATGTCCTAGTATTTATTTAACACTTTCTTCCTTTACAATGCTGATATTACATCTTTTACTAAAATACAATGAAAAAACAGTTCACAATATTTCATAATATAGCACTAGGGGCCTACGTTCTCTAGAATACAAAGCCTTATTGAAAATCTATTCTCATATTTTCTGAAATTATAACTTTAAAAATAATTTTATTATTATACTTATTAGTTTATATATGAGTTCATTTATCTTTACCTTAGAAAAATGCCATGAAAGAATGTAGTCCTTTCTGAATCATTAAAGCTTATTCTTAATCTTTTATTGTGAATGACTTTTTACTGACTTTCTATAGTCAGTAAAACCGGCTATCATTTGCAAAGTTCCTTAACGACATTTGTGGAAAGCTTCACTACAGTTCACGTGACAACCAACTTGACAGGTTTTACACTTTTTTCGTGTAGCTTTTCCACAATGTCCACACTTTACCTGTGTTACACTCGTTTCAAGGTAGTGTGTTTCTCCACTAAAACGTACATCAGCAAGTACACGCCTCTTAACTTGAATGCTTGGCCTACCTGCTGCAGCGCGCTGATTTGCCAAGGTGCCAAGGTATGCCCTCACAACATACCTTGTGAAGCCTAGTAAGTCCAACTCATGTGAAGACGCGCTTGGACTTAGACGGTATAAAAGCCAAGCATTGTTCATTGTAACATTCAGCAGATAGGAATGATTGGCCAATACCACTTCTTGTTTCTAATGTTAATTCGATTTTATGAAATGTTTTGGTCAAGAGATCAACTCCTCCCATGAAGATGTTGTAGAATATTACACAAGCTGGTTGGGGGACAAAGCTATCCTTCTTGAAAGCACTTGACCATCTCTTTACCTTTCCACTTGGGTTGGTACCACACTCAGTTGACATCACTGTTACAACACTTTTGTCATTATACCGAACCAATGTAATACCACTTTCTTGATCGGTCACTTGAGAGTAGCTGCCTCGAGAAGATTTTTTTAATTGCTTTGTATCTGGAAGAGGAGCACCTTCAACTCGGTTTTGTCGTATTGTCCCTGTTGCATCATGTCCCTTTTCTTTTAAGTAGTCTAGCAATCGAACAGATGAGAAGAAATCGTCAAAAGTAAGAATTAACGGCATTTTCTTTTAAAGTTCTGATATCAAATCTACTACAACTGAACCACCCACACCAAGGTTAGGCATTGTATTTCCAGTTGAAGCACCTTGGTAAGGTTCTGCTTGTATCAGATAACCGCTTCTCGTAGCCATTGCCCACACACTTTGTAACCAAATGGTATAGGTTTGCCATGTATGTGCTGCTTACAAGGGCACACGCGAACTCGGACAGGAGTATGAAAGTTTCTACAGGAACTAATTGCAGGTCCCTGAATCCAGTGGTGATAGTCGTTTCCATGCAAAATCAAGCAGTAACGGCACCAGCTTTCGGATGATAGGCCAATGTGCTTGAGAAGAGCTGAGAAGAAACAGGAAAATTGAAATGCTGAATGTAGTAAATATGATTAACTATTGAGTCTACAATATGTAGAAGCACATGTGAATGTCGTATGTGAATCACAGTGTTGCCAACGCAGTGAAAAGAATGTGTACTAAGACGCAGCGTATTAGTACATGGCAATGTGTAACACCAATCTTTCTTTCTGTGCCTGCTGATTCACTCCCGCTTATCTTGTCTGATTGCAGGTCTTTGTTTTTGCTTCTAACATACGTTTATTACCTCTTTTATCATTTATGCAGGTAGCAACGCTGTTTTAAAACATGACGAACCCTCATTCCCGACTACTATGTCGGGTTCTTTATGTATTCCACTACTTCGCATTATTTTGATACTTTCTTCCATTCCCATTTTCACACATTCTTTTCACTGTGTTGGCAACACTGTGATTCACATACGGCATTCACATGTGCTTCTATATATTGTAGACTCAATCGTTAATTATATTTACTACACTCAGCATTTCAAATTTCCTGTTCCTTCTCAGCTCTTCTCTAGCACATTGGCCTATCATCCATGAGCTGGCGCCGTTACTGCTTGACTGCTTGATTTCGCATGGAAACGACTATCATCACTGGATTCAGCGACCTGCAATTAGTTCCTGTATAAACTTTCATCCGGTCTCTACTGTCCGAGTTCGCGGGTTTCTCTTGTTAGTACCATGTCGCCCATAATATGTAACCATATATTCATCTGTTGAAAGGTATGGGTCTCCTGGAAAGTTGTTTAGCCAACGCTTATTTAGCAAACACCAAACTGACGTAATCTTTCCAAATTTGTCTTTTTTATCCAGCTTAGAATTGTCACGCAAATATTTCACAACTTCTTCAAACCGATTTCTCGATATAGCTTTAAACACATCATTATGATGGACATCTTCGGTGGTTTCCCAACACATCCTACTTCGGGGAAGAATATTGCAACCAGATAAGAAAATAATGGCAAAGAACAAACGCAGTTCATCTGTTGACAGAGTAAATGCCATATTCCCTTTTTCTTTAGCAAACTGCACGGTACATTCTACAAAGAATTCAATAACATCGTCGTCAACAAAACATCGGGAACAATTCCACAGGTGTGTAATCTTGTTGAAGAAATTCAGGGCGTTTCAATTCCCTTTGCGATCTGTCCGGAATATCACACTTTTTCCAATCACGCTTTTTTGGGAGGAATTTTGATTTCTCTGTTTCAGACTTCTTCATAGACAAAGTTTCTCTTGATTTGTCAATAGGCAGCTGGGCCTGACGAAAATCGGGTTCACTTACCTCATAGTTTGTTGTTTCCTCAACATGGTCCGTTGATGAGAGCTGGGAAATCCGAAGGGAAATTGGAAATCGTCGACCTCTATATTCAAAACCTCATCCTTACCAGATCTGATTGCCAGAATTCCTTCTTCTGACATTGGAGCATACAAGTTCGCCTCCTGCTCGAAGTTGATTTTATGTTAATTTGTTCCAATCATCTGTCGGTACATCATCAACACTGTCAGCATCACTTAACGCTGGATTTTCTGGAGGTTCGAGATACACTGTAGCTGACAAAATACAATCAGCCTCATATTCTTCTAAGATACCTGCTATCTGCTCAACAGTCAAGCTGAAAAGATAAAAAATAAAAATGAAACGTTACAGTCGAATCAAAAATGAACTGAGTTATCAAGAAAGTTATGTGAAATGCCTAAAACTCTCTTTTATAAAGCTATATTCAATATTGTACATTTTAATATTTTGAAACAACTACTTAACCAACGTCTTGAAACAACTGAAGAAGTCCCAGGGGCACTTATAGTTCGCGAGACACACTGCAATCATCCATATTATAAGCTATTAAATCACATAGTTTGAATTTGCTGTTAAAAAATTTAAAAATAATAAACAAAAAGCTTATTTAAAGTAGGTGTACGCTTTTAGGACCACTGTCGACATAAAAAAGTACGTCAAAATTTTAGTCTATATTTAAATGAAAAATTCCAAAATCATTTAAAGTGCTTATTGTCACCTGTTTTAGGAACAACATTATTGATCAACTTAAATAAAAAAGTTTAATAGTAAATAGAAATAGTCTTGCCTTTGAAAGAATGACATAGTGTTGCTCACATGCGTATGAACTTGAAGCCACAACTGAAAACATGTGACAGGAAGCGGATGGTCGATGAGGTCATTGTAGTCAGTGAATACCAACTCTTAACAAAAGAATATTCTGTATCTCACAAACGAATTAACTTTCACTTCAGACACTTCCAAACTCTATGTCGACAAATGTCGACAGTGGGCAGAAACAGGATAAGTTTGCCACGAAATTCGTTTCCATCTATAATTTATCAACATACTATTGTTGTTTTTTTCTTCACGTTTGAAATGTAGAACATGCAAAGTTTACTATGCCTATAAGGAACATGCTAATTTTGCTTTCGAACATTGTAACTTTTCATTTTGATACACTTAGATAATCTTCTCTCTTTCTGATATATATTATATCTTAAGCAGAAATATTATCATTCATTCATTTTCTTTTTATGTTCAATTTACATTAGTAGTCTGGAATAGAAGGTATGGCCTACGGTATCTACTGGGTTTGTTACAATCAGTGATTCCGCCAGACCTCGGCCCCTGTGGGGGAGTCAGCCGAAAATCCTCGAGACTATCCCGCAACTTTAACTCTTTTGCGGTAAAGGTTGATAGAAACCGTGCAAAACTCTACGTCCACCCTCCGAATTTTGACTTTACATCCCCAAACTGAAAATCTTGGCGGAATCCCTGATTACAATGTATTCCGAACAATTACGTTCAATAAGCCGCACCGAATTTGCAAGCGAAGCCCACGCAACAAAGCATGTTTATGACACTTTTGACATATCCTAGATGTGTCTCAAAACTCAGCAATTCCACTGGAAATCACGAGTATTTAAT
>JAGDQP010036879.1:0-18863 GCA_022664845.1 Lepisma saccharinum | reverse complement strand
TTAGAAATGTTTTAAACAAAATGTTTAAAACAATCGCCTCTGTTTAAAACACATTAAAAACATCTGTTTAAAACATTACAACCCTGACCAGATGTAAATCCACGGACACTGGTATGAAAATACACTTTAGTTTGAAACATATATGCAGTGCAAATTTGTGGTATCTACTGAAGCTTTATTTTCCCCTGTAATACTGTCGTATTTCCAGAAGCCAATCACAAAGTGTGGTGACGTCATGAGACCAGTTCTCCATGAATAGCTGTCTGTAGTTTTGCAGAATAAAAAGCGTCTGATATTTAAAGTGAGTTTATACATAGAAATAACTTCTGTAATGTATAATTTATTTTAGTGTTACTGGTGTGTAGCAGTTATTCTCTCGAATACAGTATGTACACTATATTATCATAGATTATTGTGTCAAGGAAGTATTCATTGGACTTTAGCAGTACTTCAATATTGTAAGCAAATGACACTGTGTATCTTTAGGTTGAACAAAGACAGTGATGTTACAACCTCTAATAAAAGTGATAGGCTAATTTTTTTAATCTAACGTTATTTTGGTTTTTATTATGACTGTAATTTATATTTGATTATAAATATTGCTTGATTTTTAACACAATAATGAAGAAACTAATACCATGAGGTCGTGGCTTAATGGTAGGTCCCGCGTTCCCGCCCAGGGCCGGCCATCCGGACTGACATTTTCCAGGGTTTTCCCTCAGTCACACCAGGTAAATACTAGGTGGCACCTTTAATAACTAGGCCCTGGCCGACTACCTTCCTACATAATTTACCCCACCCTATCCCATCACGAGCCAAAGACGCCTAAACGCCATAAAATTAGTTAACATTCAATGAAGAAAATATTCTGGTAACGCAATACCTAATTATATTTCTTTAGAAAATGCAGTGGATTCCGCCCACAGTAGAGCAGAAAACATGGGATCTCCAAAAGTCTCCATTGTAGACTAAACAGCCCAGTTACGCTCATGCGCTTGTTTGACGAAGCAAGCAGAACTAGAAATCGCTATGTTGTGATTCAGTTAAAAGCTGAAGACTAAAGATTATCCAAATGTTCTTCAGAAGCTGACAAAAAAGGTGGTACGTACGTAGTACCATTCCATATCAAAGAGCCCTGCTATATAAGGCATTGCATTTACAGGCGAAACTGTAGAGGAACTTGCATTTAAACACCAAATACACACCGGAGGATTTCCTAAATTCGATGCCCGAAATCAGTGTAAAAGAGGAAATACATTAAAGCCCTCTTGTAAAAAAATAACCTTTAAAGTATATTTTATTTAATGTCTTCAAATTTACAGGTTTCGAAAAGTATGGTCATTTTTTAATAGTAATGACAGTTTCACAGAAAGGAGAGTTCTGGGTTTAGGCTAACTAAATATTTAGCCCGGTTTAGGGTTTAGGCCCGGAAAGCTAGAGATCGTAGATTCGTGTTCCACTCGAAATGCACATTTTTTCTGTAAAATGCCTTTATTATTAAAGTTTCAAACTTCTACTCGGCTTAAAGCATTAAATTTCATAACTAATGGTCACTTTTGTTAGTACTTTGTCTAATTTACAGCAACAAGAAACAAGTTTCACAAAATATTATGAACAATTGTCGTATCTTCAAGGATACGACAGATTAGAATAACTTCAGATATCTTCAGATATCTTCAGATATCTTAGAATAACTTCAGATATCAGATTAGAATAACGACAGATATCTTCAAGATTAGAATAACTATCAAACGGACAGTTTCCGGAACATGTTACTACAGTGTATTAAAGCACTTTTCAATCAAGTTTACTACCAATTAAATGCCATTCATTTTATTTAAAACTATGGAAGGGGTAGTAATGCAGTAACTCTTTCCTTTTCTCTCCTGTAAAACTGGGTTTAGTGGAGACACAACAATATAATCCGTAGGCGTAGTACAAATAAATTTTTACAGTGTCTTAAGTCCAAATGAAATAAAGTCCTCTGAGAATTCTGAACTGATCATCAACTTTCACCTAATCAAGCTACGTACTATGTATGATATAGCGCTTGTGTTGCAGTAGTATCATAAAAATTGAGATTGGCGAAAAGTTATGTGTTTTCCATGACAACCGTATACTTTAAGAAAAGCACATTTTTAGGAATTACATATGAAGGGCTGGTTGGACATTCGCTCCAAAATTAATATTCTGATCTTTTTTATTTATATTTTATTTAAAGTGCCTACATATTCTAGATACAGCATGCGGTAGTCATTTTACACTAGGAAGTAACATAAAAAATAACAAAACAAAAAAAAAACTATAACGGAACAAAGACACATACAATATAATATGATATTAAAACAACTTCTTTTCACAAAATTTCATAAAGCTAGGTTTGGGAAGGTAAAAGTCAGGATGGTTGGTCAGTGAGTGATTAAGTGAGGGAAGTCTGATTAGGAATGATTTCTTTTCTAAAGGTAACCTTGGACTTCTGATATAAAAGTATTCATTGCACCTGCTATTACCTCTCGGAACACGTAATTGAAACAGAAAATGGGAGAATATCATTTGTGCGGACATTACCATTCATTATGTTATGAAAAAATCTAAGATCGAAAGGTTCACGGCGAGTAAGGAGGTAATTTAGTTGAAGGTTAGAAATAATATCGGTTTTGGATTGGTGATAAGGGAGGGCATCTATTATTGAGTACACATATGATGAAGTTCATGTTTTTATCTAATCTTAAGAAATTACTGTCACTTGCTGTAGAAAAGATAGGAGAGGCATAATCAATAATCGGCAAAACGCAGCTAAAGAAATATATTCTAATCACGTTAATGATATCAGTGAATCTACGTATCAGAACCAAGAGTTTTCATACACTAAAACAATTATTAGTGTTTATTGCCACCCCAAAAGGTGTAATAGAACACCTCTACCTCTACACCAATTCCAGTGCTGGGTAACACCAATTCTAGTGTTGGTTAACACCATCCGGGGTGTCCAACATCGTTTCTGGTGTTAACAAACACCTCTACTATGTTCAGAAACTCCGTTAGGAGTGTTAAAGTGCACCGCTAGAAGTGTTAGGGAACACCTTCAATGGTGTTTATTAACACCCCTAACGGTGTTTCTGAATACCGGTAAAGGTGTTTGCCAACAACAGAAACGGTATCGGACACCCCGGATGGTGTTAACCAACACTAGAATTGGTGTTACCCAGCACTGGAATTGGTGTAGAGGTAGAGGTGTTCTATTACACCTTTTGGAGTGGCAATAAACACCAATATTTTTTTGAGTGTAGCTTTGGAAATGATGTAGTCAATGTGATTAAGAAAGGTTAATCTACTGTCAAATACAACGCCAAGATCTTGATAATGTTGAACTAAGGGTATGATCTGGTTGCATACTTGACAGGACGCCATGATGGTATTAGTTTTTAAAGTAAACGTAATAACTGCAGATTTTCGGGCATTGAGGTTAAGTTGTCAATCAGTACACCAGTTCTTTAGGCGTGTTAAGTTATTTTACAGAGTAGTTACGTGAGATGATATGGTGCGAAATTTTTTCCAGTCATCGGCATAAAGAAGAATGTTGCAGTTATCGACGAGGCAGTCATAAATGTCATCCACATAAAGAGTAAAACATAGAGGTCCTAAGGAGCTACCCTGAGGAACACCAGGAATAACCGGAAGCCAGCTTGAGTTGGGCCCTAACTACACCATAAATTTCAAGTTATTGGGGTTGTTATGGTAACCAGACTGAAATATTAAAACTTACATTAGCGTCTCATCAGAGAATGTTCATACAATTTGGTTCAAACATGTTATTATTATATATAACGCACAACCTTTAAGACTTAACCCACACTAGAACGTTAAACTATATACCGTTCCCATCGTAACGAGACTGGATTATTATTGGACACTCATAATTAATCCGATTGCAGTCAAACTTCACGTAATAATATAGGGTATATTCCTTAAGCGTATATCTGAATTAGAATGTTAAAGCATTTGTCGTTTCCATGGTAACAAGATTCCGTATTTCATGGTAGCTGGGCCCTCTACCATTTTATCAGGAACTAATCAGGAAGTGTATTAAATGCAATATTTCTACTCAGTTCCAGACCTTAACGTCCTGCTATCATGTTTCAGATTTACGCATATTTCACCAGCTCCATTCTGGATGTCAGTGCAATGCGATATCAGGGTTACCAGACTTGAAACTGGACATGCGGAAAAATCTATTAAACATCTTGCGTTGCCAACTCAGAATAAAAAGAAGTTATAGATTATCATAGGCTTCTAGTTTCTGGGAAATATTTTGTTAACATTACAGTAAGGATTGAATAATATTAGCAGTAGATAAATCTCCTATCTTCCGTCCTCAGAATTAAAAATAAAATAGCCCCAAAAATATTCGTAATTTTGACAAATTTATTTTAATAGAAAAACCTTTAAGAGCAGGAATTCGTCAGTTGTAAATAGACAAATCACATGAAATAAATACTTGGTTGAACGTATTTTCATAAATAAAAATCTTAGCACTGTGTCACCTCGTAAGCAGAAATTAATTATTATAATACAACTACGAGAAAATTAATTAATTAACTACAATTATTTATTGTAATATAACTACGAGAGAAATGATTAATTTAAATACAATTATTTATTTTAATACAACTACGAGAGAATTAATTAATTACAATTATTTATTGTAATACAACTACGAGAGAATTAATTAATTAATTGCAATTATGTATTGTAATACAACTACGAGAGAATTAATTAGTTAATTAAAATTATTAATTGTAATACAACTTAATCCTATTAGGAAAGAAAAAGAAAGATAGGACGGGTGGGATATTTTGCATTTTATATAAAATTTGGTACTCTTCTGCTATGAAGATCAGTGATAATCGGAAATTCGACCATTTACGTACAAAATTCAAATTAGTGATTCGAGGAGCTAAAAATATAAGGCTGGGAAAGATCTCACAACCGAACTAATTAATGTCAAGAAATATTATTTAATATCACTAAGGACTCTATGGCCTCAGCTGGAATTTTGGTTAGAGGTCGTACTCTAATCAATCTTGATAGGCTTGTGTGTCATTTTCCAAAATATTTTAAATAAGATTATCAGAAATTGTCTGAATATTGCAATGTAGAACTTACTATTGATGGATTTATGGATTGTACCATCAACAACCAACTATTACAACTGGTGATGTATTATGTGGTATTTCGGAACCTCAACCAATATACGCATGTGATTTGAATCAAATATCTACTTTTTTAAAAATATATCATTGAAAGTTTGATATACTGCTAGCGCTCTAATGGATTTCTGTAACTCAATCATTCTGTTGAAAAAGGGAAAGCTATAGCAAATTGAAAGAACAAGTGTCGTCAACCAGTCCGAAAAGCATACTTTGAACTAACAATCAGTTGAATTTCGAAATATGCCTACGCTCGATTAGATTTTTTAAAATGCGTAAATGATATTAGCAAATCGTTTATCTTTTTGTGCTAGAGGATAGAGCGTCGATCTTTTAAGTGGAAAACTCCATTTTCAATATTTTAACGTACTTTATACATCCCTTACATAATATAGTACCGAGAGAGCGAAGTCGGGTGAGTGGTCGGGTTAGACCTTTTAATGTCATCCTCTATCATTTTAATAAGCCTTTCTCCTTGTTCTTGGCTCTACTAATGCTCAACTCATTAGAAAATTAAAAATGTGCAGCATAACAAGTAAACTCAGGTTCCAAAACTTTCAGGGTTATTATTATTTCCTCCTCAGTTGAATTTATTTATGACCTTCAGGCATCTCAAATTCAAACAAGGTTAGGGTGCGGAGAGGATGTTAGAACGTAGTCGGTCAGGGTCTAGTTAGTAAGTACAGTACCATCTCGGCCTTTGCTTAAAACTTTTCTCTCAAAACATTTTATTGAAGTAGCTTCTAATCTTATCGTTACTTTAAAACCTTATGAACATATTTAGAATGTGTACACATGGGTCCATTCCGGACAACAGTGAACACTTTTTGAATTCCGATGATGACGTAAGTTGTCGGATTTTGCGGGGAACTTATTAATCCAAAGATCCATGTATAACTGAGAGAGCCCCTGACAGGGAAATGTGAGTAACAGAAGCGCTCCTAGTGTCAGGGGAACGCAACACCAAACAAAATCGATATACAGTACTTCGTGTGGCATGACATGTTTGGTTCTAACTTGTAAGTCCAATTCGATAAGCATTTTTAAATTTCCCGGTTATATCATATGCAAATCTCAAAGGTTACCATATATTATGTCCTAGTGAAGTCTAGGCTGTTTTAGGCATGTCGTCAAATGAAAAAATAAAAGAGCAAGGATATTATATTTTAAACTGATTGACATGTTATGTTTCAATATAACAACGGGTCTCCTATTAATTTTTCCTCCACGGTTATGCATGTCCGTGGCTGACAAGGTAAGCAATTAGTCCAAGGTTTGTATACTAATGAAAGCTAATGAAAACTTTACGACTTCTGGCGCTGTGTCACTTACAATGTTTATTACTCCATCATTACGTTTGTGTTTGGATACGGAAAATAGAAACAAATTAGATGGTTCCGAAATCTGTTATAGTGTTTTTACACAGGCACCCTGATCAGTGTTGACCCGGCTCGACTCGGGAAACTGTGTGAACAGAATCAAGCTGAGCCGTGTCAACGCGTGCCGGGACTATTCCACTTCAAAATGTATACTAAACCGTGCTACGAAGGCGTTGCCCATTCTCGCGCAGGCGCATAAGTCCTTAAGCTATAAGTAACCCTGACAAGGGTTTGTTTCTAAATTGCTAGCTTGGTATGGTAGTTAGCATGTGAGAAAGCTGATCCACAGATCCCAGGATCGAATCCTGGTGTGGCTACTTTGGCATTAAAAAAAACTTATAAAATATATTTAAATATTTGATTTAGAAATTTAATGCATCAGTTTTCCCAGTTGAAGTTCCATTTTCACATTGCCAATGCGGAATTTCTTGTGTGATGGAATAGCATCTGCACGAAGTCTCCTCTTTGGAGGTAAGACAACTAATTCACTTTTTAGGTCTCTCTCGTAATCACCAGGCAAGAAGGGATTCGAACAAATACGGGCGTTATTTACATTAATTTTGACAACTCGCTTGCACTGAGAAATCCACTCTTGTTGAATAACTTTTTTTTAACCCTATGATAGAGTGTCCCTTCCGTTTTACGTCCATAATTACAACAAAGTGCAACGGCACAATTACTATTATCCTTGCTCATTTTTTGAACATAATGTGGTAAATCCTTTCAGAAGTAAGGATTTGGGAAATAAATTTTGTTCACTTGTTGGCAATGAACCCCTTTGCGTGACTGCTGATTCCCCTGTCGCGAGAGACACTGTGATAGCATGACTTGCCCTGACTGGCGGCTGTTGTCGTTACCTAGCTGGCGATTTCCAATGCTAGAATACATACATTTCTCTAAGCAGATACTCTTTGCGACAGTATCTTCCAGTTGCATCATATACCATTCAGCCACTGAGAAGGAAATGCTTTACTTGTTATTTACATACTTTGGAATGTGCAGTTCCATTGACATAAAATTACGAACAATTCGAATATAAAATTTGTTATTTAACTTTGGAAAAGGGTAAAAATATTTATCTGCTTTACCAAACTTTTCTATAAATCAGCATTAATAATTTTTTGCAGTAATATGACTAAGGAACTACAGAAATATCCCAATAAAATCTCTGGTTAACTTAGAAGATACAGTTTCTTTTCCTAAAATGTATCTTGTGCAAGTTTGTTGTCAGTTCAATGGTTAAAAGGGAAACCAGTTCTAAACTGCATTTCCTACCATCTATCGACTGATTAAAGTATTACAGTATAAACAATGAGCGTTTAAATAGTTTTGCACTATGGCCATTAACTTTTATAACAGTAGCACTAGCGCCATGAAATTTTGTGTACATGTACTTGTGTTCTTTATGTATATCCGACTGTTACTCAATGTATCCTCCAACCGCTGTGACATATTTAACCTACCGTTTTTCAGTGCCGTAAATGCACTTTCGTTACAAGGGATCAGAAAGCGAAGAGGAAGGAAATTTGTCTTGAATTACAAAACACGTTCAGTGGTGACTCTCCAGAATGCTTTGATGGCTTGATCACAGAGGATATTTCATATGGATTCTGAGAGTAAAACGTCATTGAATTGCGTCATTCCAGTTCTCAACGGAAAAAGAAAACCTCACCAGATCAGTGGACAAATTAATGACCATCTTCTGGGATCACAGTGGCGTAATCTTCAACGACTTTTTGCAACGTGGCGCAACAATTAATAAGGCGCGGTCCTGAGACGTGCTCTGAAGACAAAGAGATCGGAGCTCCAAAATAAAGTCATCAAACTGCACCAAGATATTGCGAGGCCCCACTCTGCCTGTCACACACATCAGAAATTCAGAAATATGTGGGTGTAGTGGTTCCTCCATTCTCCTATATTCCGGACCTGGTCCCGTTCGATTTCTTTCTGTTTAGTCGTTTGAAAACCCACTGTCGTGGTAGGTAGTTTGCCAGTGACTAAGAACGCATTACGTGTGTGAAATAGTGATATAATAGGCAGCGTCCGGGCTTTTACCAAAGCACATTTTCGTCATTGAAAGAACGGAGCGCTAAATCTGTCACAGCTGTTGGAGAATATATTGAGTAATAGACGTATATACATAAATGACACAAGTACATGCACATTGTCTTAGTGCTACTATTAAAAACGTTATAGCCTATAGTGCAAAACTTTTTGAACGCCCTTTGTAGAATTAAGTGATTTTTAATGAAATCTTACAACTTGAATCAAGCTATAATACCGAATAAGCAGGAATTTATTGTATGGCAAATAATATACCATGTTGTTTTGTGCATGAAAAGCAGTATGCTCGAGTAGGCTCAAATAATAAAATCACAGCACAACATCAATAATTGAATATAAATATTGTATATTGAAAAATTATATAATTCAATTATATATATTGTATACCAAAGAATTACAGTAGTAAAATAAAAGGTTGTTGATTTGAAGTCTCAAAATCTGTGTTGGAAACAGAGTTTCCCATACCTAGCTCGATTACTGGCTTGGTACCTTAAGAAACCGTGCTCGAAAACGACAAAAAGATAATGACCAAATGGTTGACAATACTTATTTACTGGCGACCTCCATGAAGTAAGCGTGAAAGAATACAGCTCAACACACATCAGACAAATAGGCTGTGATATCTTTGAGACGTATGCGCGAACAAACGTCTATGTGACATTTTTGTGTAAATGGAATTATTTACGAAATTAAATTCTCTGATGAGACCTTCTTTGATATGTATTTGTACTTGGTTTTGAGCAC
The DNA here is from genome assembly GCA_022664845.1 of Lepisma saccharinum. Lineage (NCBI taxonomy): Eukaryota > Metazoa > Arthropoda > Insecta > Zygentoma > Lepismatidae > Lepisma > Lepisma saccharinum. The sequence goes on along the minus strand of JAGDQP010036879.1, from coordinate 9,466 downwards.
ATTGCAAACAAATAGTCTTGGAATTCAGAAAATTTGTGGAGGAAAATGCCCAACAAAAGCCGTGGAACAAAGTCTATGTTACATACGCTTTCTGTGAGTGAACTCAAGTAGAGTGTAGAGAGTTGTAGAGTGAAGTCTGAAGAAGTAGGTAGTGTACTTCCGAAACTGTACACTTGATGTTTTTTTGGGGATTAAAGTATATCAACCTTGTGAGAAGGTTGTGGTTTTCTATATTTTGTTTTTAGTTTTTAGCAACTAAAAGTGCAGCGATTGTTTCGTTAAAATCTTTCCTAATATACCACTCTAAAAACACATATGCCATATGAGTCACCACACACGGAGATAATAGTTATTCTCACTGCAGAATAGATCCACTAGTTGTTCGTAAAAAAAAACTGCTTTTGTCTATTTTCTAAAATTTTCTGACTTCCCTATCTTTCCCCTGAAGAGAGATCGCCAAGACACGTCACCCTCAGACTTGACTAGATTCGACCATAGCTGCTTGTTGACTCCACAAATAACAGTTGGAAAATACACTAGAACAGAACCATATCGGAAATATCTTCTACAAAACGCCAAAAATAATTGCATTTAAAATCTGTTCAACTAGTGAAATGTTATTCACACCAGCATGGAAAAAGAACATAAACCGTATGAATCTTAGAACTTGCTGCATTTTTCGATCTTTTTTTTTTTTTTAAAAAAAAAATATAATTTAAGTACAGCAACAATGTGTCGTCAGAAAATTGTACAGAAATCGATCTGGCTAATTATGTTTAATGTGAATGCATTTGTAACAGAATATCAAATTAAAACTTATAACACTGATATTTACTCAGTCACCATGATCCAGTGGTTTATGTCAGGGATTTAAAACCAGCATTTGTGTAGGAACTAGGTTTCAAGCCTTGTTGAAGAGAGTATCCCCTAAGCTTTCTAGGTTTATCCCTCATCTGTAGGCGAATATGGGGATGATACCTCAACAAAATTCCTGGTTGCTAATTTCTCCATCAGCTTCCACTGAAAGCGCGCTCTCCTAGGGATGTCTCGCCTATATGTTACACCTTTAGGGTATAACAGTTCGTCCGGCTCGTAAATGCTACATAAAAACCAAGAATTTATTTAACTTGTAAATTTAGAAGGTATCTTTAACAATTTGACTCCGGTGGGTACTCGTCCGTTTCGCTGATGTTGCCGCGAATACCTATTACCCCCCTATTTTGTGTATTCGAAGGGCTTAAATTATACAGAAACAGCCTTTGTTTTAGCGTCATTTTTTTATTTTTAACAAGGAACACTCGCCAGGTGTCAGAGCGCGATTTGGATGAAAATTCGTATGTAGGTACAGTGTCTAGGCAAACGTTCACAATCAAAATTATAGATGCTGTCATCAACAAATAACGACAAGGAGACCCGAGAAACATGGAACGTAGGTAGCAAGTAATTCGAATACAGAGTACGGAAAACGCCTTTTCTCTTATGAACTCTAATATATATTGAAAACAAATGAGTATTAATGGATACTTGGCAGGAGGTGATATATGCTGGATGGTATGACGACAATGACCTACATCTTGAGAGCGGCCATCGTGACTATGCTTAAAAATTTCTAAATAGAAAGTGAGTCATGCGATACATCAATCTGATCTGGAATGTTCCAAGAAACCCATTAATGAAGTCGATTTTGACATAACTCTAATCCTGTACGACAAAATCAAACCTGAAATTAACCTGGAGAGTGTCACTTTCACCTAGCATTGCGCCTTCTTGAAACTGGGACTTCATGTTCCGTTAGTGTATTTTATAGTCCACATCATGTTACGACCATGAGGATCATATTTTCCAACATAATGGCACCTCTTCTGTATCAGTTTGGCTTTCGTTCCTTCAACTGCTTCAACAAAAAATGTTTTTTCACCATTCAGCTCACACATTCTCCAAGTCAGTTTCACATATCATTTTCTCTTACAGGATTAGAGTTATGTGAAAATTGACTTCATCACTGGGTTTGTTGGAACATTGCAGCACAGATTGATATGTTACATGGCCCACTTACTATTTAAAAATTTTGAAGCATAGTCGAGACGGCCGCTTTCAAGATGGAGGTCATTGTCGTCATACTATCTAGTATGTATCATCAGTATCCTGTCCTATCCCCAGATACTATCCAGTATTCATTAATAAATATTTGCTTTCAATATATGTAACAGTTTATAAAAGAAAAGCCGTTTTCCGTACTCTGTATTCGATTTGCTTGTTCTTTACGTTCCATCTTTTTCGGTTTTCCCTGTCGTTATTTGTTGACGACAGCACCTATAATTTGGCTGTGAAGGTAGGCACTGTACGTACCTATATACGAATTTTCATCAAAATCGGTCTCTGGCACCTGGCGTGTGTTCTTTGTAAAATAAATATGACTATGAGTCAGTTTTTAATAATTTTAATGAAATATATTCATATTTTAGGCTTCAGGAGTTAATGCTGGGAACCGTTGTCTGTAAAGACAACTTTGAACTCAGGGAATACGCTGTTAAAGTTGTCTGCAACTGAGAATTGTGATGGCCGCCATATTGGCTTTAAACAAACGGTTGCCTAGGAAACCTGCCATTTGATCTCTATAGGATTTTGAGAGAGGTTTCAAAAGTAGGCTTGTGCTCTGTAATTAGAAACATCTTAACTGTTATGTGTTATTATTTACTTACTTCAAAGTTCAGTTTGATAATAAAAGTATAAAATATTTACGGATCTAATGAAATATTGGAAGAAATATCGTATTTAATCTGACAACCCATCCGTTGCATTATGGCAATGGCGTTATCAAATTACACGTTTGTAATTTTTTTGCAAAGATGAAAGTAATATTGTCTAAGTCACTGTATAATGGAGTATTATCTTCACTAAATGGAGTAAAAGATAAATAACCATATCTCAATTTGCAAGGAAATAACTGAATGAAACATACAAAGACGTATTTAGGGGTGAGTCCGAGGGGTATTTCATGCTCAGAGACACCTTTGACACAACCCCCCCCCGCCCGAAAATCAATGGATCCTCCTAAAACCAACTTCTGGATAACTGTCTGCCCAAACACATACATTACCTTGGTACAGATAAAATCCACTTTTGTGAAGTTACCAGCATCTAAGACTCAGAGTAAAAGGATACCGCAAGGAGTTGGCCAGGGCCTGAGTTGAAGGTACCATCCCGGCAATTGTTTGGTGCGGTTGAGGACAAACGCTGGATGAAACCTCAGTCAGGATAGTTTCTACTGATATCACAATCAAGTATTCTACGAATATATTGTTATTCCAATAGTAAAATTATTTTACAAAGATAGTAATTACATACATCTATTGCCTTGAAAAACTGCAGAGTTTATTTTTACTCAAGTTCTGTCTAAAAGTGTGCAGCCCGTCATCATCATATAATGGCTCTCGTAAAGTAAGAAGTTACTTTACGAGGACCATTATATGACTCATCATATTATATCAAGCCACGCCTGATTAAGGTCTTCCTAACTTGAGAATAGAAAAGTAATTTCAAATCAAACATAGATCTCCTTCGGTAACATAATTATTGGTTTCAGAAAAGACTGAAGAATTGTTAGCCATTGCAAATGCTAATAATATTGTGCCACATGTATTCGAATATACAACTTTATCGTAACTAACACTGTTACATGGTAAGTCTCAAAATTCAGTATTGTTCATTTTAATATATGGAATCTGTCCTCCTAGTTATTTTCTATATTCTATTCAAAGTAGTTATGCACCTCCCCCCCCCTCCCCTTGTAAGTGAACATAATAAATCTCTTTTTAACACTACAGCTTTTGCCTGATATTTGCAGTTCCGTAAGAAATTTGAGGATTATCCATTACAGTCTTTATCTCCGTTATTTAATCTGACCGACAAAAACTTACATCATTCACGTTCTAAATAAATGAATATCGATCGAGAATCTGTTGTAAAAATATATATAAACAATTACTGAAACTACGCTAGTGAAATATAAATTGGAACTACATCTAGAATTTATATGAACTATAAATGCTACTATACCGTCCAGTTGATTTTAAAGAGACTGAAAACAACAAACAATAAAATATAAAAGATAGAGTTTTTGAAGCAAAATAGAATTGCCAAATCTAAAACAAAATGGATTGTAAATAGACTACATACGTATCTTCATCCATAACATGAATGTCTTCTTTACTTTGGAAATCTAAAGAATTTACCAGTTTTACATAAAGTATAGTATCTGTAGTCAAACGCAAAGCCTGTAGTCATATTGTAAGATATAATATAACTATTAAATATTAGTAACTCATAAGTTGCTTCGTGTGTATAAAGCCAGTCGATCTGGTTGCTAGGATACCGCGCGGCAATGACGTCGACTTTAACAACGTATTGTATAGAGATACGAAAGTGGTTGTGGTGTTGTTTGAAAGGTATCGGCGAGACGCAGTCAGAGCCGCATAGGTCATATCTGTCCCTCCGCCTGTCCACAACTTTCAAGATGTTTGAGGTACCGTTCGAAAGGTCTTCGAGAAACTTCTCCAACAAAATATAGATAATTTGAATTGGACGTTCGCAGCAACTGTTGTAAGTCCGTTGTAGCTTCCCATTGTAGCACATATGCTACAATAGAAATATAAGAATGTCGGAACGAAATGGAATGTGTGTAATTCGTACATGCTTCACGATTGCTTTTTGTTTAGTTGCACATCTTTAAAAGTAATTGTGTGGCATCAGGACTAATCCCAAAGATTTCAAATAAATGTCACTTGCTCAAAACTAAATATTCAAAGTAGAATAGTTGAACAATACTTTTAGCATTATAGTTTATTTCTTCAAATCATGAGGACCGGAGATTTACGAAGAGAATTTAATCTTATATTGCAAAAGATGTCATATTTTAGCCCAATTCCAAATCTTGGTGTCGGAAGAATAAAAAATACAAGAGATTTCTGAATTTGGAAAGGGGTTCAGGGGCTGCAAAGATGCTGCAACAAGTAATGATTTATTCTCAGTAAGTGATATACAAAAAAAAGTCAAAATAAAATCGGTGTTCTCATTATCAATAACAGAAGAGGTGGTAAAACATTAGTTGAAGATGATTACTCACTCATTCCAGTCAGTGTTCTTATCTCAAGTTCCCACGATTTGAAAATATAAGCTATACCTACAGAACTGTTAGTGCATTCAATAATGTATTTAATCTTTATACTGCGTGCAGTGTTTTGTACATTATGGTGAAACATCCTTATTGTTTCTTCCTAGCTAATACATTTAATACGTATTTCTTATTCTTATTTTTTCCTAGATTATATATTGGTGAAGACAAAAATATTGGTACTCATGGCAATGGGATATACATGTATATAGTCACGAGCACCACTATTGGTACTCGCCCTTAAATGGTACAAGAGACTCAAAAAAAGTGGTTTATGTTTATATCACATTTATAAGTGATTGATGCAAAAAACTAGCATGGCGTATGGGAATCAACATACGAGTGACACGATTATCTATAAAAGTTTGGGTTGTACGGTACATTCACATATGAAATGGTTGAATTTCTAAGTGTATCTTGAATTTGCCATGTTATGTATTTTGTTGGACTTAGAAACATAAATACGCTTCAGAATCTGAGTGGTTTCTCCAGGGCTAGAACCTATAACCGTTTACGACAAAAACTTACTCTTTCAGACCGAAATATTGTATCTCCATTGTTTTTTTTTAATATGGCACTTCCGATAGAAATGCAAGAACTGCTGGTATAATTTGAAAGATTGTTCTTGTAGGTAGACAGGTAACACGAAAATGAGAAAAGATCCCTTCAGGGACCTGGAATGATGAGAATGTTCTGCGATCACATGCCTGTGTTAGTGCCTTACGAAAATTTTGACAAAGAAAAGTAATTATATTTTAAGAAAGAATACAATTACTCGAACAAAAGAATCATACAAAAAAAAATATAATTAAATATTATCTTTCACCGCAACGCCTTCATGTACGTACATAGACACTATTAATTTGCTTCCTCAATATCTCTATTATATTGAATGAGCCTATAATCACCTTTATTATTTAATGCAATGCAATTATCTTGAGATGTATTGTTTGAAAAATATATAATCTGGTTAACAAGGAAGGTACTTCACTAATATTTTCACTTTCAAAATTAATTGCAAATTAAGGTGTTAATTTCCTTTGGTAATATAGGAAGAAATTTCTCTCCGTAGGCGTCTTCTTTATAGTTACATTTCGGCCATCTGCAGCTACTATTGTCAAACTTAAATACGTATCGACTAGAAAATAATACAGAGTTTGTCAAGTCTTTATAAATAATGCAAGTAGGTAGTGAATTGTTCCCTTTGCTTGTCTTCGCATTTTCAACATTACACAGAATTCACGGAAATTGATTTGGTAAATTCAGGTTAGATATTTTTATCGTTATACACATTTTCGGAACTTTACACATTTGATAGAAATAGGTTGAATGAAGTCAGATTTGATTCCTTTTTATTGGAACGCCATAGATCACGTTTAACAACGGTTTTGCAACTTTCTTTCTCTTTACACAGTGCGCACCTCAATAGGTGGCTAACAGATGGCACTGCTTACTTGCAAAATTTATTAGGACGTGCAAACTATCGTGGAAATTTTAAAGCGTACTGCTCACTTCAATATATTTTACAGTTTCCAGCTGTACAAATTAAACAATAATTGATAAGAGTTGCTTGTACAGCGAGGGAAGTCCCAGAGAGTGAGAAAAAGTATCCTGAAAAGTAAGATAAAGGATTTTGAAATAAATCGTACCTGTTTTTATTTTCTAGAATTATCTTCATATCTTCAATTTATTTTATACATTTCATTGAGTACTTCTTATGATGTTCCATTTCAGCAGTGTTGCCACACTTGGTACAGTTGTACCAAATTCTGCTCTTTTTGTCATTCATGGCCCGTTGGTACCACGCTGGTATTTTCAGCCCCTTTTGTAAATAAGTTGGTACGATTCTATCCAGTTCAGCACCAATTAAATTACTTGTCACGTTTTCAAACGCGCCAGTTTGTTCTAAGACTTTTCCTGCATCTAAAGTTATTCAACTGTGCGTTGGGCCCTTTAAAAATACTGTTGAACATTTATTCTGTGACGTTGCACCGCCTAACGCTACGAGCTTTGTGTGGAAAATCCGTAACCGGTCTCGTCCTAACGGGATTCGTTGTCTCCTATTTCCTTTCCTATCGGAAGATGAGTCATCTTAAGAGGGTCTTCTACTTCTGCCAGAGCTAGAAAGTTTACTGTTGGTGCTTATGGACAGAAAATTGCTACCGAATATCTTCATTTTCTAAGGAACTGGACATCTTTAATAGAAAAGAAAAGTTTTGGAGCATTATAAGAAGTTTTTGCACGGGTTGAAATACTTAGAACGTACATTTGTCTCCTAGTTTTTCAGAAATAAATTATTAAATAATAAATAAAATTATTTTTTTTTGCTCCAAATTTCAATATGTCTAGCTTTGCAACCACTTACGCTAGAAAGACCAACTTTTTTTTGTTTTATTCCTTGTGAAGAAACGATTCTAATAATTTTAATTGCAATCATATCTGATACACCAATAAAAAAATAGTATTTTTACATAGCTATTCCAGTCCACTTGTCAAAGGTTTGATGAGGGTAAGCCACGCCCCACTCTAGGCCTGGCAGTGAAAGGGATGGGAAGTTGGTGAAACGAATGTCTGAATAAGTAACCTCTTGAATGAAACACGTTCTCGACTGGTTTCTGAGAATTCCTTCGAAGAATTGCTGATTCTGTAGAGTTTGTGTTCTTCCTCAATGGTTCCTTACTATGAAGGTAGACGTGGTGAGTGGAGGAAGATTGCCTCTCTCCCCCTCTGCTTCCCCATAGAAGTTATTATCCTAGCAAAATGCAATATATTATTTCCGCGTTCCTGACCGTGTATTGTCTCCACTCTTTCTATACCTCTTCTGTATTTTTTGCACTACTGATTACATAAAGCAGATTTGTGTCCCTAACAAAATCAGCATTACTTACAGCTGTAAAATGTAATCTCTCATCTTACAGAAAACTTGCGTTTGCTGCATATATTATATCAGCAGTAGTTATTTATTTCAGAGGAATTATTAAAAAGAATAATATTTACATTGCACTGTGGATACTAACGAGCAATCTTCCTACACAGCTAATTGAATCATCATTCGAGAAAACGTTATACTCTACTCCAGGGGCCTCCAACCTTTTTTGGCAGCGGGCCGAATTGACTAATCAAGAAGAGAGCGAGGGCCGCATTATAAAAGATCAACTCAATAGTAATATAGAAATGTTCATATAGTAATTATATTGCAAATTGTTTTAGTAACAACAAATATAATACAAAATACTATGCATCCCAAGTAGCAAATTCTTGTTAGACTAATGAAGATCTGATTGTATGTTTTAACGTTAGACTCTTCGGCCTACGTACTATTTCGCATTGGCCGCTGGCCATAGTGTTAGCGATAATGTCGGCCCTAAAAGCGAAGTTCAACGTAGAGCAAACTATATGGTAATTCCAATGTACATGTGGCCCAAAGTTAGAACAAATGTTACTTTTCAGTTGTATCCAACCAAAATAGTACCAAATTACATACTGAGGAAATTTACTATTTTAGTAAACGGAAATATGCATAATTTTAGAGTAGTTTTAGAAAAAACTGGATCTTGGTTACATCATGCCTTTATTCAATTACGTGTTTTACTCTCTCGTCTTCATTTATAGTTGAATTTTTTTTCACTTATCTGTGGGTAGATTCGAACTTGCAACGTTGTGATTTATTATCCGCTGCTTTAGTCACTACACTACGGAGCAACCCTTTAACCCTAATAATACGTCAATTATGCACTTCATCAACTCAGACAGCGTGACCTAAGACCCAACGCTTGATAATTTTATTCTCCCTACTTACGCCCTGAATCAGTTAAAATAGAAGAGTTAATTTTCTATTATCAACATGCACGGCAGTGCATGAGCCAAGTTCTTCACGTCAGAAAACGTTAGCACTGCCAGAAGCATGTTATACAGGAACAAGAGTTTATGGCAAAATCGACGATTTGGGGGCCCCGTAAGAAAAAAGATGTTAAAGATAGGAATATGAGCTTTTGCCGTTAAGGAGATATGGCAAATATGTGCAGATGTACAAAATTTCATATTCGTATCTCAAACTATGTTCTAGTTGTGGACCCCTGAAATTGCACATTTTAGGCTAACTGACTCACTCACTCACTCACTCACTCACTGACTGACTGACTGACTGACTGACTGACTCACTCATCATATTGTTTAGGGTGTTTGGAGTAAGCTAGAAACATAAAATTTGGTATGAAGGTAGAGGATGATAAGTAGATAAAGGAAAAATTCCGACATTTTGAAAAGGTCGCCATCTTGGATTCAAAATGGCCG
>JAGDQP010036878.1:0-18863 GCA_022664845.1 Lepisma saccharinum | reverse complement strand
CATATGATTTGTGTATAGTAGCAGAAAGTCAGATAGATATCTGACAAAGACCTTTGGAATCTTAATGCCATATGATTTGTGTATAGTAGCAGAAAGTCAAGAAGTAAATGTTGTGAGACAGGACACGAAGAATGTCAGCAGAACACCTGCAAGCTAGGCGAATGGAACCACTATCAAGTTATACGTTAACTTACTAGCACAAAATTAGTAATAAACAACTAATGAAACATGAGCAAATGAATACAAAATTACAAATAAAAACTTGACCAGGGAATTAAAATCTGGAAACGTCTTGAATTTCTGTTGAAACACGCAGAAGAATCATTCGAAATAGATCCAGCTACTTAATTCATGAAATGGAAAAAAATACGAGGGTACCCTCCATGTTTGTTGTAATTTATAGAAATCTTTAATATATTATAGTTTTAAAGATAAATATAATGTGGTGTGCGTTATCTATAGATTTATGATTTTGAATGAGTGGTGTTCGATATTTACTATCAATTAGTTTGTAATTTGAAATATTATGATCAGAATTTGAACAAGGAAGAGTCTGACTGTCGTATATATATTGAAGTATTTAGATTATAGAAATTTTAGCTGTAACTGCGTGTTTCCGTAGACGTTTGAATCGGATTGTGAATCTTACTTTTATGAGCAATTAATATTTGTGTAGATATAAGAATTGTAAAAAAAATAAGTATTTCAGAAATAAATTACTTTTAAATTATTATATTTATCTTCGGGATGAAAATAATTTATTACGAAGCGTTTTCGTAGTTGCGTAAATGTGAGGGCTTCTTGGTGACTCATTTTGCACTTATCGCTGACGGGATTGTTCGAGGATTTGTTGTCAGGATATATTGTTTACACTGTAGAGAAAAACTTCAGTAAGAAGAATCTAATTCTTAATTCTTATTTACAAACTAATGTACTGTTGAAGTTTGAGTAAGCCAATTTAAATGTTCTTATTCTCCTGATTTAACAAGACTGGAGATGAATAAAGTGATTCATATTATACTTAAATTGTCTCAAAATCTATTCCGACACCAATTTTTCGATTTTGATAAGATATTAATAGTAAAATGAATGCTATTCATATTAAAATATTACACTATGTTCGTACATGATACGTTTTTTTTATATTAAATTTTTCAGCACGACGGGAAATAGAAAATGGAATATTCGATACAAATGTCAAGTACTATTAGGTGTAATGTAATTCTGGTACTTACTGTATTATTATCATATTCACATGTGATAATAATTGTTTATTCGCTAAACTAGAAGTGAAATGATACCTTAAGATATTGGAGTTAAATTCCGGAGTTTTTAATTCTGTCAATAGTTATTTTGTATATACTTTATTTGCAGTGACTTCTGTTATTATTGTATTGATATTAATCCCTTTCTACATATTTTTTTCTCTTGCAGATTATGTTCATATATACACACGCGATCTTTAAAACCAAATGAAACATTCGAAATTTCTAAGAAGATATCTACATAATTACTAAATTCTTCGTGTTTAAAAGCTAATTACAATTTCCCTCCATTTTCGTTATTAATTATAATGACCTATTTTTTTTAACTTATACCATTTTGAAGTTTTTCACTCAGCATTTTTCCTCTGTGGTCGGAGATACCTTGTCTGACATTAAGTTCGACCTTCTTGAGAGCAAAGCGGATAAGAATTTTCAAATGATTAATTGTTTCAAAAACCAAATAATAATAAATGTTGTATGTGAAGCTGAATATAGGTGAAGAACCAGTATGAATTGTGGTTAAAGTGAATCAAAGTACACACGCCACTTTTGATGAAATTACTAGGTACCTTAGAATATATACAGTATTTCAAATTTTCTTTTAACATTGGAAATTGCACCGATGTTAGCGTGTAGTGCTGTTAAGTTGTTTCTATAAATTATATAATAAATATATGTTACGTGTCAAGAGATAAGTGAAGATATTTAAAATTTGAGTAATCGAAAATTCACAAAATGTTTTAATCCAAATGCTTAATTTAGTAAGTATAGTTTCAAGGAACCATTGTCATGGTGGATATTGTAGAGAACGGCGTTTTTTTTTTTTTTTTTCTTCAATTTTACTTGCGCATGTAAAAGAAGGCAATACACTAAGCTGAACTTTAAGAAAATGTATGAATCTCAAACTTCTCTCCTAGTTTCATGTTATGGAACAACCTAATTAAAAACTCTTTGACTGAACCATTTTAGTTTACAAATTATAAGTAAGAAATACGTTGAATGTTATGTGATGATCAATAAATTACAAACCGATTAAATTTACGAGCATTAAACTTCTCTCAAACTTTTGTAATATCTTCTTGAGTGCTTTGTGAAAGTTGCTTGAATTTATAATTAAAGTCTTTGTATCCATGAGAGGAACACACGTAAAAAAAATGTTTTGTACTAGAGATTGTCTCTCAACATACACACAAAGGGACTCTTTCTCAGAACGAAAGAGCTCCGTAATCAGAAAACTTTCTCCACTAGGTTGGCAACATTGTAAAACTCTTTACTGCCAATCACACAAAAGATCTTTATGTAGATCCTCCCTGATTTCAGAAGATTCAGCCAATAATGACTAAGATGAGTATTCTCTCGAGGTATCTGTTGAAGGATTACTTATTACCAATTTAAATTCCTAATCTAATTTTTTTAATAGTTCATATATTTCTCTTTGAAAATCGTGCACTTCAATTATTCGATGCAATACCAGTAGCTAGAGCTCTTACTTCTTATTAAACAGAAAATTTGCTGTAATTGGTTATCTGGTTGAAGTATGAAAACTATGTGGAAAACTTTCAGCCAATAAGAAAATATTTTCGGAGGTTCACAGTTAAGATAGGGTTTTCTCTTCATTGTTGGATGGCTTTTTTTTTTTAATGTAAACACAGACATTACCAAGAAACGTAACTTCGAGGCTGGGTTTTGCTGCATGTTTTGGACACAACATTTTAAATGACATACTCTCATCCATCATGTACTCAGGTGTTTACCTCTGATAAACCATATACTAATATCAGACTACTTTACTCTTCGATAAGGAGAACCATCCATCTTCAAGAGATGAAAAATGTTTGACATGACTGCGCTGTAATCTGTTTTGACGCGACCTTCTGTCCTCCTACTGTTAAGATACAAGAAGTTTGCTTTCATTACCCGAGAAACTCTGATTCAATTAATATACATCCAGTATATCTACTGCCCAGTGTTTTTGTGGACACTGTTTATCTGGTTTTTATTTCTTCTAAATTATTTTCTCTGTAAAGAAAGACAGCTTTTTTGAAAGCAACGAATTCTTTTACATTATATTTGTTAGACATGTTCGCTCGTAAACTGGAACAGTAATAACGAAGTTGCGTAGAAACCACAATTAAATAGAGAAAATATTTAAAACATAGTGATATACAACGATATAAATGCATATTAATAAAAAAGAAAGGGTTTTATCAAAGCATAAATTTACGTTATATTAGTTCTGCTTAAAAAAGTAGTTTTTCCGCTAAATCTAGCACCTGGAAACTTTGTATAATAATGACTTGAAACAATATAAACGTTGCGGTAGGTTCAACTTCAACGTTTTGATTCACCTTCTTTCTGTGTATGTTCATTTTGACAGCATAAATGGTTTCTCATAGCTTCTTTATAAACCCTTCTGTTATGTTTAGTTATCTCTGTTTTTGTGGCCACACTAAACACGGAAAGATGTGAATGAGTTGCTCTGAACTGGTACTAAACTAAACTATAAAAATCTCTTGCATGCAATATTGGTGAATGGTGCATTTCCCATTTCCGAACCAATGCAATGTAATACTCTAACTTTAATTTATTTTCAAAATATTGATTGATTGATATCTATTCTTATATCTTTTTCTTTACTAGGATGTTTTATTTTACCATTAAAAATTTAGAGAAAATATCTAGAAGTCGTATAACAGAAGACACTTGAAAATTATGTTAAGTACACAGACTAGCAGTGAAGTAAAATCATTTACCTGTCTTGTCATCTTGCTGGTTTTAAGGGAATTTTTAATTAATACCTAGCTAAAAAATTTGATGAATTTTTGAATATTGTTTAATTTTATTTGTCAAGTTAATTTTATTTTTTTACTTTTTGATCCACTTTTATTAAAGTTGGTTACTACAAGTCAAATCAAATAGTGAGTAACAGTTTTTTTGTGTGAAATCATTCTTCAAAACCTACGCACAGCTTTTCCTCTTTTGTTTTTTCAATTGATTTTGTTTACAACTCTTGACTTTATTTATTTATTGAGTTATTTTGGTTTGGATACTATACACCAGGAAACATTTATTCAGTTCATTTACTGAAGACCCTTTATATATCCACTTTTTAGTGGATTTTATTATCTTAAGAATTAAGTTTAGCCGTGACAGAGATAAAAAGGATTCCCTGCATCGTGACGGGAATACTCATAGTGCTCGTACCACCCCAACAATTAATTTTATCTTTTTACCTACAAATAATCCTTCAATGTGAGCAATGATGCAATTGCTATGTAGTGAACAGTAAAAGCTGTACGTAAAAAAATGAATTTAATGGGTGGTAACAGCACTATGGAACGTAAAAAATGAAGTCCGTTGAAAGTGGGTTTCTATCTTTCCTGCCTACCTTTATCTAAATGCAACTTATATATACTTAAACGGAATCATCACGGGAATGTTCTCAGCAAAATCGCAAATTCCATCATCAAAACGGTACGTTCAAAGTTTGTAATTCACCGTACAAACACATACACTCGAACTGAGAATCTTTTTTTTTTTTTTTTGTTTTGTTTTGTTTAGGTTAGCTAGACAAAGAAAGGATCTCACAGAGACAAGTTCATATCTGCTACTGTAAAATACGTACATGTTTCCTCATAACACAAATTCTCTTTATATAGTAAATAGATTCCAGTGGTGAGGTAAGTATGTTGAAAAGATTCTAATAAGAAACGATTCAATGTATTGAATACATATTGAGTTATTTTGATCATCAACATAGTTCAAACATATAGATAATGTCGGGAGGTCCTGAGATCGATCCCAGCGGCCGGCCATCCTGATTGAGGTTTTACCAGCGTTTTTCCTGAGTCACACGAGGTAAACGCCGAGATGGTACCTTCGACTTAGGCCCTGGCGGACACCTTCAAGCGTCCTTTCCCCTGCCCTATCCAGGCCTGAGTCTTAGATGCCTAAACGCCATAAATAAAAATTCAAACTCACAGATCATATTTAAAGCTTTCAGGGCGTAACAATATCGTTTTTTCAGTATTTCGAACTTCATCTCTGCGTTATTCCTCCAAAGATCTAAGAACGGTTTGAATGCCGGAAGGAGTATTGCGCGACAGGAAACCCAAGATATGTATAGTACGCAGATTATGATGTCATTATTAAACAGCGATGAATTTAGAATGTCTCATTACGAAATTGACCATTTATTTATTGGTGGTCTGGAATGGAACTACGACATGTGCAATATCTGTGTTATTAGATTTTAACTGCGGAGACTAGCATTAGTGTCTTGGTCTTGTCTGTCAGTTAGAAGAGGAATCATTGTAGTGACACATATGTTAATACTCTTTTTCCAGAACGAACATCGATTCCTACAATTGAAAAAAAAAGCCTTTGCACAACGGTATGCAATACATAATCCGAGTCCAGTTTACGTCGTTTAATCGTAATCAAACTAATTTAATCTTATTTGGAAATGTTCTACATTGAAAGTCGAACAATATCCAAATATTAATACACTGTTCATAAACATGTTTATATAAAAATGTTCACACGTCTGTACACTTGTACAGTGTGCACTGGGATGAAGTTGGTCATACATTGTATAACAGAAATACTCGATCTCTTGAAACAGATTTTCTTTTAAAAAATGTAAGGAGTCCTTCTGTATATTGTACACATTCCTAAAGTTAATATTGATCAGTCATTTTTAGAACTAATAATGACAAATGTAGTACTTGTGAATGTACGTACGCTAAACTGAAAAATTAACCAGCATGTTAATAACAATTGTCTCTTTTAGTAGAAATGAGAATGATTATAAAAGGGGAAAACTAAGTATCAGAATGTTTGACGATAGAAGAGTTTTGTATATGGAAATTACTGCACTTATTTGGTGTACATTTTTTTTGCAGCCTTGAAGAATGAAGTGCAGAACAATATACAAACTTCACCTCGTTAAGTAACACGATCCTGGATTTCTTTTGTACACATTTTGTGCACCAAATTGTGACAATTTTAGTTGATGTTCAGAATAGGTATACAATGAAGTGTATTTCTTACGTGCGGTCTTACAATCCTTTAAACATTCTAGAGCTCACAGAGAATTATTATAATTTATTTTATGGATATGGATACATGTACATGAAAGGAGCAATTTAAAATTAATAGAAACATCAATAACTTTTAAGGTTGTTTGTAATTATGTATCATGTATAATAATTCTACAAGCATCTTTTACATTTTAATTAGAATTCACAGAATGAATTTTTTGTGTTGGAATGGCAGAGATTGCATAATGAAGAAATCCACACACTGCACAATTCACCCGAGATTATAAATATTGAAATAATAACGGTTATAATGGGTAGGCCATGTAGCTCGGATGGGCAAAAAGCCGAAAGGAGAGATGTGATTCGGAGAACAGTATTACAAGTAATCTTCGTGAGGTAGGTGTTTATGTCATAAGCTGCCTTGATCTTGCCCTGGATGGAATTCAAAGGCGAATGTTTCTTACTGCCATGATGAACTTGTTGGTTCCTTAAACCATAGATTTAATTTTCGTTTAGTTTAATTGTTATTGTTGTATAAGAACACATCAACCGTTTAAGTATGTGTGAAGATTTTTTTTAAGCACTTATCTTTATTACGTTAGCTTTGTTGATATTTATTTATATCTGTGTACTGTGTAAAATACCTCTATTCTTCGATGAAATGGACAAGTATAAACGTTTCTTAAAAATAAAAATCGAAAGTGGTGAGGAATCAACAGTCAAAAATATTACAGAAGTTTGCCACTTACAAGCATTCGAATTTAGTCCTTAAGTATTCTGAAAATGAAAGTGTTGCTAATTAGCCCAGTAAATAAGGGGTTGTCGAGCTGAAATAATTTTTAAAAAGCTATTTTTTTTTCAGGCTTTGCTCTTTGTGACTTCACAAATAAAATGCCAAAAGTCCACTAAAATCCCATGTGCGTGTCACCTCCAAAATGGCGGACAAAGATGGCGGCCGGGCCGTCAAAAGATAGCCTAGTAAAAAATAAAGGTTTGATGTCGGAAATAACTAGGGGAAAGCTGAATTTTGGCCAGTTGTTACATCAATACTAAAGGTGCATTTCCCAAAGCTCCCCGTCCCTCCCCCTGTGCTTCTCCCTCTATCCTCCCGGAATGTCAAATTTACAAACTTTCAGGAATTGTATCATATATCAGTAACCAATAGACATAACGATATTATTCTTTCTTTGTTTTAATTCCCAAATAACAGGCTACAAAAAAGTTTATGATGCGTTTTGCGCTATTTCTAGTATTTTTGCCGTATCTCCATCTTTGTCCGCCATTTTGGAGGTGACACACATACGGGATTTTAGGGGACTTTTGGGATTTCATTTGTGAAGTCACTAAATTATTTCAGCTCGACACCATTTTTGGTCCTTCATTTACTGAGCTAAATAAAGAATCGATACCTATGAGACCGATATTTGGTCTCATAAAATGTTGAAAGGAGAGTATTTCTAGTAGAAAGGTTCCCACGGGCATGTTGTTTCCAAAATCTGTCCTTTTCTGTTATGTCTTTTTAATAAGAAAATTCTGGCAAATTTAGAAATTTTGTGGGTCATTTTTTTTTCTTGGAATTTAGCAAATTCTTGCTTTCACGTTCGAATTTTATACATAAACCTTTCATATCAATATTGTGTCTTTCAAATATGTTATGGGCGACCTCAAGACGTATATTTGACTAAAATGTAAAAAAAAATACAACGGCGTCTTATCATGAAATTGTGAACTTTGTGCTTTTGGTAGAGCAAGGACTAATATTTACATTGCCCACGAGACGAAACGACATAGAGAAAACGAAACGACATTTCCCTATTTTAGTGTGATGTACCACATTAAGACCTATAGAGTATTGAAGAAGAAAATGTGTATGTCTGTAGTGCTTATACAATATAAAAATCCCGAAAGGAGAAAGTGTTGTAAGTAAGCAGATTGCAGACGGTATGAAAGTTCTGTATGAAATGCGTCTGTCATTGCTACAGCATAACAAACGATTAGATTTGGGAACAGCACATGCTTCCTAAACTCTGTCCTTTTAACATGTCGCAAAAAAACTATGAAGTGTATCGTACCAGAGTATGAAAACGTTAGAACGGGGTGGTTAGATTCTTACAGAAAGAACTAAAAATTATTTCATCCTTTCCCCTCACCAAGAGCATCAGAGTTCAGAATTTCTTGACAAGAAGACAGTGAAATGATTTCATTTTTCAGTATTGTTCTTATACACTTCGTGAGGTTACCTATAACAAATTCAAAAAGGAGAAATACTGCTCTGAATTGATCCGTACACAACTCAAGTAAAATCAAGAAATTACTAAATTTCAAGAAAAAAATATCACAAATTAAACGTATGTTATACTAAAAAGGGAAGGATACATTCGATATAAGACTATGAAAATTATAAAAAAATTCGCTCTCTGCTTTCTTAGTAAAATCTGAACTTTTGTGTTTTTGCCGAAGCCGGAAGCGACATTTCTATACTTTCCATAGTTTTATATCAAACGCATCTTTGTAACACTTTTCTTCTTTAAAATATAAAATACCTCGTGGAGGCGTCTATGAGCATATTGTTGTAACAACAATTCGTAAACAAAGTACTGATATCGGTCCTTGCTGCGACAAATGCACAGAATTTCATTTAATTATATCACAGTATCGTAGCAATAGTTTCCTCGTTTATTATGTCATATATTGTGGGATCTGCTGATGTATTCAATAAAAACTGTGTTGCCGAGAAATGATCGGTATAGTGACGTAGAATATATTTTTAAAAGGTCTCAGAAAAAAATCTCTAATTCTGACACTATTATGCTATTACATAAAGTTGTTATAAAATGCAGCACCAAGTAAGGAAATTATGGATCTTTAACCACTATGTGACATATTAAGCACATAATTACCAACGAGTTTTGTTTTATTTTCCAGCATGCAGTGGAGTAAATTTGAAAGGCTTATACGCATCCACCCTTTTACTCCATAGTGAGAGTTACACTTAATACCTTCACACACTGACAAACATCTAATTGTCTTCTCGTAAATGACCAAATGACAAGCCAGTGTTACGTTTCAGATAAAAGTACTTAAAAGAGAAATAGAGAAGGGATAGGAAGAGAACAGAAAGAAGAAGAGGAGAATAAAGTGAGCACATGTGAGGGAGAGAACAGAGAGAGAGAGAGAGAGAGACCAGCATGTGCGAGGGAGTATTTGCATACTTTAAACGCAATTACCGGATTATTCGGGGTTGTAACTTCAAGGCTATACAGTCACTTCATGCATTTACTATTAAGAGGTTGTGTAGCTATTAAGAGGGTGAGTTCTACGGAATAGCCTCAAATCACAAGAACGTAACTAATTACAATTTTATTTAGTCTATTGCAAATGACAACGCTCGATTGCAATTATTAAACGGATGGTTTTAAATATGAGTAAGTGATTGCACAATGATTTTAGCAATCCACATAAGAGAAAGAGTCATCTTATCAGGTGTTTCGTTCGATGTTGTATAACAGATGTGTGTTTTGTGTTTCTTATATGCTATCAGTGTATAATTTTTTAATGCTTTCAAATGGATTTTGTTTAATTGTTTTTTCATATTTTAATTTTCTTTAAGATGTATAGAGCGTATTGTTTTAGCTCCTACCATGAGAATTGCTAAGATATAAGTTAATGCAACTAGAAATAAAGGGATAAACATACTTTTCTCTCTCCACCATAAAGTCTTGCTGGATTCAAATAAATAATATGTGTATCTGGATACACATATTTGACTTCAACATAATGTTACTGCTTGAAATAAAAAAAATATTTCGGGTTCCATGAATATTTAAACAAATATTTATTAGTAATTTTTCAAACTATTACTAATAATCATATGATTATAATTAAGAATCATATTACTGTTATTTAGACTATTATCCAGTTAAATTTTTTAATAATATTTGTGTCTTTCATCATGTTTGCTTCCTAGTAAGCTCACATTGGAGAATATTGAGTGAGTAGTATTTTCATGTACTATTCTTGATTGCAGTAAAATTATTGTTCTAATAATGGAATCCCATTTTGTCAAAGTTCTTTAACAAGAAATTAACATTTTAACTATCAGGAGCAAAGTTTGTGTAACTGCATTTTGTGCACAATATTTATTGGTTCATTTTTGTGTTCATAATAATTTAGTTAAATCCACTGTCAGTTTCATTATAAATGAAATAAAAAAAATAATGCGTCACGATAATCTTCAACAAGGTCAATTAACAATCTTGCATACTGCATACGAAAACTTCAGCAATTCTTTTATTAATTTTCTTATGCAACTAGTTTTACATTAAACATGTTTATATGGTGTAAGTCTACTTTGTACTATAAATTGTTTACATAATAATTAATTACAGTGAGAGATAATGAAAATATTATAGCTTAATTCACATTTCCTTAACTAATTTTACAAAATGTACTGTTTAAAGAATAAGTTTTGATCACGTATTGAAGTATTTTTCTTGTCAGAATGCCTTCTGCGTTCAGTTTATGATATATTCTAAGCAATCCACGTAATTGAAAGCCTCTTAAGGTTGCGTGCTGCATACCTGGAGTTCCATTCATCTACGAATAAATTGTGCAATGAATGCACACCGACTGAAAGATTTTTTACAAAACGGTATAGAAGTCGTGATTCAACGTTTAAGTTAATCTAAGAAAATTTACTATTAAGTGGTTAATAACGAAAATAAATGTAATAAATGTTTCGAATTCTGATATTTTCTTTTTTATGTCACAAAATATAAAGAATCCATTTATTGCAAACTTGCTGATATGGCCAACCATTGCTGCACTATCAAAAGTATTAAGAACGTATTCTATGAAATAGGGTAACTAAGTTTGCATGTTTTACCTTCGTCTTCTTCTTCTACTACTACTACTGTTACTACCACTATACAACTACTAACACTATTTCTGTTATTATTTCATCTACTACTGCCACACTATACTAGCTACTGCGATAAACTACTATTACAACTACTTAGAAATAAAAGTGTGGCTGTAACTTTCATAATTCATAATATATTAGATGAACTTTGCTTTCGAAAATATTTTCTAGCAAGTTTTTTTTTTTTAAAGGAAATTCTGAAAATAAATTTGGTTTTTCTACAAAGAATAAAAGAATCAGTTATAAAAATAAATTCAATTAAATTGTTTCTGAATTCATTACAGGATAACGTTAGAACTTGTCGCTATTCAATATAAAGCATAGGAAAATAATCACCATATCTTATGCGCATTAGACAGTCTTCAAGAAAATTTAACAACCGTGATTATCAGTGCACTTAATCTATGAATCTCTCTATTTGGAGATAAATGAGAAGTTAGTAACAATATTATTAACAACACTTGAGAAGATAAAAGTATGTTTATTATTATTTCTTCTAATACAAAACGTTTGTAATGTAATACACATAAGATATATTTATTTATGTAGTGATGCCATATGCTTGTGTAGAATGCGGTAGTTACGCAATATGTTGCGGTAGTTACATCTTGCAAAATAAGTTATATATAATGTATTAGCCAGGAATACTCTTATAAAACATTAGGACGTTACAAGGAAAGAACACTGAAGCTAGTGCTATAAGCTTTAGGTAACTTAGAAATGGTATCATGTCAACATGGCTGCGAAATTGATATTGTCACATCACAAGTTTATATTGTTTGAAAGCTCTTTTTATTTTCCTTTCTGAAAATGATGAGAAATGGCAGGAAGATAGATATTTGCTACGGGTTTCTGCACTCTTGGAAAGAGAGAGGGAGAGAGAGAGAGTAACAGAGAAGGCTTGCATTAACTTCCTTTTGTTTGTAATAATCAAAGTCCACAAAGGATTCAAACAAATCGTTTCTACTCGTAGTTTGTTACGATGGTCATACAGATAAGCGTGGTTCATTTCGGAGAGTTTGTTCTGTTCGACAGCAAACCAAGCAGAAAGCACTTTAACTTGATGAAGAGGAGAAATCAGCACAGCAATGGCGACGGAAGACCGTTTCTTGTTCTTTCTTCTTTTTTTTTTTAAAAAAAAAAATTCATGCTCCATTCGAAGGAGTTGACAGAAACATGTTAAGAACGAGAAGAGATGGAAAAGAGAACGTGGAATTATAGATAAAAAAAGAACCGTTTCTGTTTGACAGTTTCGAGGACGAAACAAAGTGTCGATAAGGTTTCTCGAGAACTTTAGTTCTCCTCTCATCTCCGAAGGTAAGGTAGTTGGAAACAAGAGTAATGGAGTAAGTTTATGGAGTTCCAATTCAAAATAGTAGGAGTGGTTGTAAGTAAGTGGGTGTTGGTCCAAGGCTTCAGTTTTAGCAAGATATATAAGGAAGTGAAAGATAGACCGAGAGAGAGAGTGAGAGAGAGAGGAGGAGGAGATAGATTGGATGGGGACTCAAGTAGACTCACATGACGACTGTGGCTGAGTAACGGGGGAGGGGCTTTACTTTAGAATCTCTCTGGTTACCAATAATGTAGCGAATTTAATGCTAATTGTCACTAAGTTTATATATGTAGAAGCGTGTGTGAATGAATGTCCATTATGTGTGCACGTAGATGGTACTTCTTTCCATGACAATATGCCAAAAATATACTTACAAACTTCTCTCTCTCTCTCCGTGTGTGTGTGTGTGTGTGTGTGTAATTTTCGTACTAATCTCCTGAAAGAAGATAGAGTAGTAGAAGAAGAGACAGTAAATAGAGCTACACTCACTAATCAGGAAGACGAAGAGATGTTAAGACAGAAAAAAAAACTTAAGTTAAAAATCTTTCATTCCTGGTCGTCAAGAGACTCTGAAAGCACGCAATAGTGAAAGTCCTCGACATAACCTTCATCCGGGATTCACTAATGAGTTAAGCTGGAAGCTGAGGAGCCTGTGGGATTTCGTAGAGAAAATTCTTCCAGGCTATCAAATGTACTCCATTCTCCGCTCTTCTTATGTCCTCCTCAACCACCACCTTTTCGCTCGCTCGTTACTTCATCCAAGGGTGCGCCATAATAGTTTGAAATTTACTTTAAAGTCGTTAATCTGTAATTGAAGGAAATGATACGTTAGAAACACCCTGGAAGAAGTAATGAAGCTATCCTACATTAGTACCACCCATCTGTTAAAGGAAACGCGTTAGCAATATTGGAATAATATACTTGTTAACGTCAAAATATCTAGAGTATGAAGACATTTCAGTGATGATAAAGGAATCTCATATCAGTATTTATTATGAATGAGCAGTTATTTTTCCGAAAGATGTTTTCTTCAACATTTTTAACAATTTTGGCAGAAAAGGACACTTGGCTTCTTAAAACACAATTTTAAAAAATCCTTCGTTTACGTATCTTTTATTATGTATAGGATGTTTGTAAGGCTACCAAAAGACCTGTCCACTAGACGCCCCACGCTGGGTGCCAATTATGTAGTGGTACCAGAGGCCTATCTATTTTGATGCAGCTTATGCACCCCCTTCCTAACTGGGTGACAATTATATGCAATATCACAGTGCTGACTATCAAGTATATATACAAGCCCTGTCCAGAAAGTAATGTCAACAAGCATGAACAAAAATATTTACATAATAATAAGAATAATATTATTCTTATTTGAAGTCAAAAAACACAATGAGCATGGTCTTAATCTTTGATTTGCTCAATCAAGCCTTCTTGAGGCGAGGGGGACGCTCGAGGTGTGCCACTCGGCAATTTGCCTCTTCGTTTCGGGGTCGTACTGGAATATTCACGTTTCATCACCCATAACATTTTCCAAAAAGTGAGGATCATTTTCACACATTTCCAAAACTGTCTTGACAAATTTCCACTCGGCGAGATTTTTGGTCGTCGGTCAAAATTCTTGATACAAGCTTCGCGCACATTTTTCTCATGTGCAAATTCTTGGACACAATCTCGTGGACGATAGTTTTTGGATGTGTAACATGTCGTCCATTAAACGAACACTCTTTCGACGGGCTGTTTGCAAAAGTTCTTTCACACGGGTCACATTTTTGCCGTTTGAGGAAGTTGACGGGCGTCCAGAGCAGGCTTCGTCATCGACCTCTTCATGGCCTTCCAAAAACGCCTTGTGCCATCTGTAGACTTGCCTTTGTGATAAATACTCATCCCCGAAGACCTGTTGAACCATTGGAAAAGTTTCCGCTGCAGACTTGCCGAGTTTCACACAATACTTTATCGCGTATCTTTGTTCTAGTGAGCGCTGCATCGCGACTTGTACAAGAGACGAAACAGAGGTTTACGAAATCGCCCGTCCTTCACCTCCAAAAGCTCGGAGACAACTGAGTAAGCACTCTCTCGGTAGTTGACTTACACCACCATCGATTCCGGGGAAAGCTCGCACTGCAATGTACAGTCGCTTCAGAAAAACATGTATGACATTACTTTCCGGACAGACCTTGTATAACTTAATCTTATTCGAAATGGTCCCAGGAGAGGTATAAGGAGTATATACCTTATACTTATTTTCTACCACGGCTATGGGCGCGGGATGAACCGAAAACACGATGCTGAAAAGTAAATAATTAATTAATACAAGGGAATGGAAACAAAAGAAATAGCGGTAATGAGAGCCCCTTCCTGCCCCATTTCTCAGACTAGTTGGAGCCAAGAATAGGAGGGATGGTTAATTAACTCATTCCTGCCTTATTTCTTAGACTAGTTTTAGTCTTTGAACAGGTTATACCCTCACCTGCTTATTTCTTAGACAGGAGAGAGCCAATGGATTATGCAATCTGCCTCATTTCTTAGACTAATTGCACTAGGAAAGGTAGAGGGTCGCTACCTGTCTCATTTCTTAGATTAGCAGAAACCAGGAATTTGGTTGATAACACCTTCCTGCCTTATTTCTTAGACTGGTTGGAGCGTAGAACAGTGCCGCCTGCCTCATTTCTTAGACTAGCAAACACTTGGATGGTAATTAGGTAGAATGAAGTTCAAAGAGTATCAGAGAATAAATGAAAGTTAAAGAATAATTATGATAAAGCACTTCAAAGGTAAAGATCAATAAAAGATCAGAGATTGAGAATGACAGTGGGTTTATTAGTGAACAATGTCCAAGAAAGGATCACCAAGCAAGGGTGCTTGGTGTGTTTCGGCGGGTAGGCCGAAGATATCTGAGCTCCTGGCAAGCTGCAACGCCTTATATTCCCAATGTCAGGGCTCGGAAATCCTCGGGTCGTGATGTCATACAACCGAAGTCACTCTTTTTAACCAAGGAATAAATATATCTATTGTAAAGTGTACACCTCCTCTCAAATAATCAATTTTACTCACTTGAATAAACATAAATTCTAAGGACAAAAGTGACTTAAGATAGCCAGAAGTCCAGCCTTGGTGGCCTTGCGGGCCCTTGGCAAATTTACAAAATCGACGACATGTTTGGTGAAGCTAAGCTTTGAATCTTGTATCACTCCTACTTATACCATACTATTTATTGCTTGTAAAATTTAATTTACCTATAATATATTTGAGCAAGCTACAAAGCGTAGTATGTCCCAAAATAGATAAAGTGAGATATCTTCATTTGATTTGATTTATATCATATCAAGCTTCAATAAGTCTTTGATCATAGTAAAAAGATCATTATTTACCCGTTGAATTTTAAAGAGAAAATTCATTCCGCGGTAAAAAGCGTGCAAAATCTTTTTTTTTTTGTTTGTTTGTTTGTTTTAATACTTTTCATGTCCTGGGAAAGTGCCAGAATTGACATTCTGCAGTTTGCAATTTGTCTATTCAATTGAAGTCATACCTTTTTTGAATTTGGTTAATTTAATGTATTTGCATTTACAAACATTAAAAGCAGTGACATTTTCTATACGCCTTTTAACTATTTCGTACATAAAATATTAGGAGCAGAATATATAAAACATATATGATAAGCACATTTGTAGCGGATTATAAATTCTTTGTTCTCTTCTTTGATTCACTACCTATGTTGAAATCCTGCGAGCACATCATGGATGTTTGAACATATCAGTTTAATATTTTTTTCTGATTGTGTAAAGCGAGGTGTTCTGAAGAATCCACTTCTCACTTTTGCCATTGTTGTCACTGCTATAGAAATGTAATGTTTGACAAAATACCGTCTGTAAAGAAGCCAACATTCTCATTTAAAACAGAAAACACTTTCTCCTTTAAAAAAGATGGGAGGTTGAGATACAACTACCAGAACTAAGCTGTCGGAAATGACCATTATAAAATTATTTTTTTGCCCCTTCTTTTTTTAAAAAAAAGAAGAAAAAAAAGACGTCGTTGCTTGTTGAAATTGCATGTGATCGATCAATATAACGAAAGCATTATTTGTTTTTATTACTTTATGACTTGATAGGCTGAGAATAATACGATCACAATGGAAACTATGATTGTGGTGTAGAGAAAAAGTACAAAAAGTTCAACTTCAACCCGACAACATGGCATTCGAGTTTAAGAGAATGGCATTTAAACTAATGTACAAAAAGTTAGCTTAGATTGCATAATATAAAAATATACAATTTTTATTATAATAGTTTTAATTTCAAGGAACTTCAATATTCTGCAAAGAAGAGTATATGATGTGTTTACTATTTCCTATCCAAGGTGACTATTGTTTCGTAGATGTTTATATGTTCTATTCGTTTCATTATTTTCCACCTTTCTAATTCCGTGGTCAAATATTGGATTTGTGCAGTGGCCGATTCCACGTATGGTGGAAACATCTTCTGGACCACAAACACTTGTCCACCGAACTTACGTATGTGAACCACGCAGAACACAAAACTTCGAGTGCTTCTCCTCTATGAGTTTAAACTAGGACATTATGCACTATTGACATTAACACAGAAACATTGACAGTCGCCGTAACTGGGACTCGAACTCGAATCATCCAGTTTCCGGTCGGATATGCTCTCCATTACACAGCCACGGCACTGCAAATTCTTTGTGTATATAGAGTACTCTTTATATTTTAACAATCTCGCGTGAAGGCCTAAAATAGTCCAATTGATAGGACCTGTCAATGGATTAAAACCGGCTGGATAAATCGAGGCCGGTCGTTTCAGATTTAAAGTTCGTTTCGTTTTACTTGTTTCCTCCATGTGTTTGTAGCATCACCACATTAGTGACGGTCTGGTTAATCGAGGCCGCTGGACTCAAATTTGAAGTTAGTTTCTTCGTACTTGCTTCCGTTGAGGTATTAGCCGACTTTACAGACAGAGGAAGAGAGACGCTAAACAAAATTGAAAGAGTACTTGTGTGGGAGGGTCTGCTAAAAAAATATTAGTTGAACCGAGTTGCGAAATGAATTCAGAAGGCAAAAGAAATGCAATACTTAAAGAAATTAAGAAGAAATAGGTGTCAGGTCATTGTTGACGTATGCATTTTGTATAGCAGAATTTATCTGAGTATGTGATTGAGGATCAATGGAAGTGGTTTTCCCGCCTATATCCCGTTCTACGTCGATTATTCAAATTTCATTACAGATAAAGAGAAAATAACATTCATGTACTAAAACCCCTTTAGTACTTCAATAATAAGTTTTAAAGAAATGCTAGTGGTAACGTTATTGTTGTGTGCAGACATTTTTCGGAGATTATTCTGTAAAGGTCTCCTCGAATCTCTCGTGCAGGAAGCAGGTAAATTATGTTGCATTGTTTCTTTGTTGTAACTTGGAAGTTCTACAATTTCTTACATAAATATCCCTCAATATACGGCTATTCCTTTCACTTACCGGGTGATTTCTTTCAATGATTTGTGCGTGTTATCATAATATTGGAAACTATCCTCCGGACTCACTAAGTAAAATGGCAAATTATGTTGTTGGTGCTTTAAGCAAACTCACACTAAAAATTCAACCTTTTTCTAAACGTGACAAGGTCTGTCGTTTTGCATACTATTTAGTGCGAACCAGAGGCGTAACTAACTGACTCTGCGACCCTCGCAATTTCCAATTTGTGCGCCCTTTCTTATTACTCAGCCATGACATCTGCGTCCCTCCTGCACCGTACGAGTTGCGTGGTTGGTTTTCAGGTCACTGATGCGAACGGTTGCTCAACATAATTCACCACCTGATCGACTTTCAACCCACCCAAAATGCAAAATTTGATGGAACGATATGGATGAATGATAGACCTACTACTGGTAAATGAGTAATAATGTTCATGTATGGCTGATATTGTCTATCTGGGATGAAAATTCACTTTGAAAACTAGTTGAAACATAGACGTTGTTGAGTTTAGGAGTGCAAATGCATATTACTGAATATGCAGAGAACTGAACATTACACTAAAACATTAAAAATTTTCATTAAAAGGTAACTAATGTAGTCTTCAATAGAGTTATGGGATTATCGTCTGCTCAGATGGTTAAAGCGGAAGACTATCACTGAGACAACCTAACCGTCTATTGATGTACTCCAATTTGTAAAACAGTGTAAGTGCATTGAAGTCATGAAAACTTATGTTTTGTGTGTGCGAGAGCTGCTTTTAAAATGTGCATTTTCTTTTACGTTGTGGTTTTCGAGTAATCAATTGAAAACAAATGACAGAGGC
>JAGDQP010036877.1:0-18864 GCA_022664845.1 Lepisma saccharinum | reverse complement strand
AGTTACTGCAGCCAAATATCACAGGGGAAAAGTGGATCTTTTGCATCTTTAGCAATACAGTTTTCATGGAACCAAATGTGACATTTTCTACACGCAACCCACTTTTCATTCATATTCACTTGGAATGACAGTCTTTCATTAATGGGCAAGTCATTCATGTATCGTAATAGGTGATAGATTTGGTGCTTGTTGATGTATAACTACAGTAGTCATCTCCTCTGCCCTTTCTACTTCAGGTGGGTAAAATTTAGGACTCTCTTGACACTGTAAAATGTGATTCTCCACAGATCAGGGTAAAGCTTTTTCCCGCCAAATTTATCAATGTATTTATTATAGCTCAATTATCATTCACTAAGCGTGATACTATACTACTATAAATAGCTTACAGTTGCTGAAGCTCTTAGACAACGTGGGAACCACTGCAAAACTCCAACAAGGAGAGAAACTACAAACGACCACGAGATACACCACACCCTTCAAATCTTTAGAGATTACTGTTCGCGTGTTACTTCGGACGTGACAATTGACTCCAATAATTTCGAACTCATACTAACTGAGAAACTTGTGTGGGTGAAATTAAGTTGCTAAGCGAAATTTGGTTACTTTCCTCTATTGTGCGATCAACTTTTACTGTGGTCAGTCATTTTGTCATGTTACTTTCCAGAAGTACTAGCTCTAAAAGCTTTCTCTACACACAACATATTTTTTGAGACATGTATGTTTGGATTGTTTTGATAAGTAGAGCACACAACCTTACCAGTCCCATTATAAGTTCGTGAAAGGAAGGCTATAACATGTTAGAAGGGGACAAATCATCCTCCGTGGGATAGTGAATTCTAGTTAGCAACCAGGGATAAATACATTCCAGGGGGGGATTGTCGCCCCCCAACCCTGGCCATAATTCGCACCCTGAATAAATACGTTTGGTTGGTAATTTTTATTTTCCTTTATCACATAAAATAAGATGTAGTAATCAGATACTCAGCTCGCACTCCGTGCCTTTTTTTAAAATCGAACGCAGATTCGATTATCGCAAACTAGCACTAGTTTATTCCTAGTTCGGCTGAACAGATGTCAGTAGCAAGAAAAGACAATGAGAGAATGGGTTTTGCTATCCATAAATATTTTATCTCTAATTCGTACATTAATACCTGGATTGAGTTAACTCGAAGTTCAAATGTTTTGTGCAACTGGCCCTAGAAGAATGTGAGATGAACTAGGTAAATCTTACTTGCACTGGCTAGCCCTAGCAGCACAGAATATCTGAGCAAACAATATTGGGCCAGTAACGACCAATGTCGATCAAGGTTAGCCCATATTGGGTTAATATCACAAGCAGCACACTCATGTCAAAATGACGTGATATTTTGATTGAAAAATCAAAATCACGTCTTTGGAATGAAATCTACGTCGATATTACGTGACATTTTGGTCTTTTAATTGACCTAATTCTGTCATGTCTCAGTCTCTATGCTTTGACAACATACTATGATTATATCTCCTTTTCGATATCGACTGCATGATCCTAGCCAATGCAGTTGGAGTAGAACAGCGAAAACATGTCGAATTCAACTGTTTTATGTGCATGCCGTTGCTTTCTAAAATGCGGTTAGAATGCAAAAGCATCGGGATCAAATGGTTCTTTTGTAACAGATTGGTTCATTTATAAATTTATTTAAAAACAAATAGCTACAGAAACAAGTTGTCACTCGAGGAATTTTACACCCGTCCTTTGGTTTGCGACATTTACCCGTCATTTCAACGTCTTTCGCATGAATTTTCGGCCTAAAAATGACGTCATTTTCACGTGCGTGTGCTGATTGGGACTTTCCCGATATTCTGTGCTGTCTTATTTTTTTTGTCAGACCTTACTTTGCAAACAACTTTATCCTTCATTCCCTAGTGAAAGACAGTTAGAGCTAATGGTGCCTGCAGAACTGAAGAGTTAATGTAAACGATATTAACATCTATTTTATTTCCCCTTTCACGATTTTGCAGAACAAATTCCTGTACTCAAAATATTCATAAGAAGTGAAGTATCCTTGATTTCGACATCAGTAAAGTAGGCTAGTACAGCTGAGATCCGAAGAATACATCACGTGATGAGAATTTGATTGCCTCGCCTGGTAGCTTAATTAGTAGACAATGCAATCAGCAATCCGGAGACTGAAATTCCCTGCTAGGATTGCGACAAATGATCTGTACTTTGTCTATCTTAAATATTCACACAAGAGCAATTGATATAAATAATATTCAGAAAACAAATAATTCTTAATGGTACATATTTTAAGTCTACAAAATATATATTTTAATTGCTGTTACCTACTGGTTTCCATGTAGCGATTGGAATGTCAATGATTTTGAGTCGCACTTACGCAAAATTAAAGTTACAGAAACACCACATTGTGATTGTGTACAACTGATCAAAGAACAGAAGATGGGAATCACATTTCATTCCAATCTACTAAGTACTAAAAAAAAGGCAGGAAAATATTAATAAATGCATTACGTAGGACGAAACATCAATTTCCAAGGTCATTTAATTGTTTAGTCAGTACCTCAACAGTACAAATAGGATACATACGATTACTTTTTTACGGAAATAAACACTTTTTTTTTAAAGTACAGATTCACACTCTGATAACAAAGCAATAAGAACATTCAAGTTGATAATTCATATGTAACAGCACAATAATGATAATAAAACAACAAACAAATATAAGAAACAACGTAATTATAATATAAAGCTGTATTAATTCATATAAACATAAAATACACATAGAATTGAAAACCAAAAGACAAAACTACAAGAAAAACAAAACATTTGATTGACGTTTCGAAATATTCTAGTACATTTTCAGGTGGAATAAAACAAAACTAAAACCACAAGGTAGCAAGAGAGAAAAGAAAAAAGATAAAAGACAGTGGAAAAGAACAGTGATGCTTATTAGAAGAACAAAACATAAGAAATACAAGGTATACTGGTCTGGTACAAGAGGTTGTATGGTATAATTTATAAAAAATACATCAGAAGTAGAAGATTTTTTTCCAACAATCAAGCATATTGTCTCATTTCTTTTAATGTAAATACACCAAAATATCTATATTAGGTGAAGCGACGCTTTGATAAACTTCACTGGAAAACCTGCTGCTATTGATTAAAATGCCATTCATAATCTCCGCGCTATTCCAAAAATAAAGATGTAGTTTTTTCACCGTGAATGGCGTCGTCTGGACTAAAAGACAAGATGGAGATTATTACTCCAATACCTTACTGCGCTTATTTTATTTGTAACGTTAATATAATTAATGTCTTGGGAGGAAAATAGGATGGAGAAAAAATAATATTTCCATACTTTCGTACATTACTTTTTACAAGAAAAAGAAAAGAAATCGCAGTTATAGCGTCAAAAGAATTATTTATCAACTTTAATTTTTCACCCACACGCTAAAATAACTGAACTATGTTAAAAAAGTTATTATATAAACAGTAACGATTCATGTTTTACGTATGAGTTAAAATGTGTATCAAAAAAAGATACGTACAATAGCTTGATAAAGAGGAAATTAAAAAAATTACATATATGAAACTACTGTAATTCAGGGTTAAGAAATCTTAAATTTAGTTGTGGGTTTGCCTAAGCATATTATAAATTTCAGATATTATTGATCAAACGTACTTTTAAGTTACATTCTGATACAAGGCCATGAGTAGTCTGTATTGTTTAGGTTAATTCATTTCCTTAAAATCGTCAATATCTCCTTAATTCTCTTGACACAGTAGCGTGAACTTTTTCATATTATAATAGTGTCTTCGTTTTTTAATTTCAATTTTAATTAATTTTAATTTAAATTTAACTGTTCTGTTTGAAGTTCTTTTATTTATAAGAAATTTTATGAACCAGTAGCAATTTTTATGAAGTTAATTCTTGTATAGAAATTTGTAAACTATATTCAAATTATTATAAATTCCCTGAATGTCAATAAGTAAGAAATAATAGCAATTAATTATTACTTAATTGATATAATTAATTGTACATAGATTTGTTAACATCAATTACGTATTTACCTACCAATCTTAAATTGATTCATTTACTACAAAATCGCACTATTTATTATCTTACAAAGAATTAATTTTGTTCATTTCAGAATAAGATCTGTTGCGATTATACCGTATGTTTGGAAACTTTAAGACAAAAATGGTACACGGAAATGGCTAACAATAACGGAATTGTTAAGTGGGTAAGTAGTTTATTATTGATTTCACTGGGACATGGTATGACTAGGAGTTTCACTTGTATGCATCCAGTTTAAATGGATAACAAACTCCGTATTTTGTTGAGCGCACCCTTGAATTGCACTTCTTCCCCTTCCGTTGCTCAGCGAAATTGATCCAGTGGCGGCTTTTCAGGTGTAATTAGTGAAGCGCCACTTCACCTGCAACTTTGTTATGCATTCATAAAATAATAATAACATTCACCCACGGAAAATCCGACGTGATACGATCTAAAACGGCACGAAATCTTTAGAACTGTATCAGAAATATTATCAGTATTTGACATCTAAAAGAAGCAGCAAAACCTGAAAATCTAGGATAATGTTGGATTAATATTTTTGTTGATCTTTAATTGATATTAAGATCACCGGTCGCCACTGGATTGATCTGGCTTTGATCTTACAATTTTATTATCTGGTGCTTAATTCCAATATTAAAACAAGGTATTTCCGGATGTGGAGACAGTTTCCGAAGTAAGGGACGATGTAAATTAGCTAACCAATCAAAGCCAATCTAGTGAAGCATCGCGCAACATAATGGTCTTTGAAAAATTCTGAAACAAGAAATATGTAATCACTTCAATACAGATAGAGAATCACAATAACTAACACATTGAAAATTTCAATGTTTATTTTGGTAGTCATTTGCAGAGGCGAGCTAGTAACCAAAGGGCCTACTCACTGCTAACCAAAGGCCCTTGTGGTAGTGGTCGCTGAGGCGCGTGGGCACCAGAAGATACCTTTCAAGGATATAATTAATTATATTGAGGTCTTGTATCCATACTTAATTTAATTAAAACAGACTGAGAAGGCTATGCACTTAACTTTATTGTAAGAAGACACAGCAAGCGTTACAGTTTCCATGTTCTAACATCTTCCTCAGATGAGACACTAATCAACACTGAGTTTTTTTTTAATCACTCAAAGAAGTCCAGTGAACTGTACGAAATATTGTTATTTAATTCTTCGCCCTATCCTCCAAACTCTATCAATATTGATACACGTAAACATAAATTTAATTACCGTTCGTGATAATATGAACTTAAAAATATATAATCTAATTTACATTTCGATGTATTTCCTCATCTTCACTTGGAGAGCAAAGGTACAGCCATATCTTAGATTAACTGCTAAGATAAGGAATCTAAGGCGACGAAGGACTGTAATGAAACAAATGAGTAATATTCGTAAGTACGGAGAAGAAAGAAGGCTATATCTGAACTTTTGTGTTAAAAAGTGAATAGGGTTATGGATAGTAGGAAGTGTAGAAAGGTTCGGCCTGAGGCAAAGTTGCCTAAAGTCATTGAAATTAAATTCAAATTCAGTGAAAAAAGGTTGGGACCAGAAAGGATATTTTTGCCTTCAGTTCTGAATGAAAGCCCCTTCTCGAAGACGGTGCGCAATAGGAAATTATTCAAAAATCATGCTCAAAACTCAACAATATAATTTTCTGGATTGGATATATTGTTCTCGGTATAACAGCAGCAAAAACCTTGGGTACATAATTCTAAAATATTTTGGTCGTAGATGGATAAGTTTCTAACTAACTCTATGACTTATGGAACTCACAAGTTCGTCGCCGCAGTAACAAACGTTCGCCATTGGATTCTATCCTGGGCAATATCAAGCCAGTTTTCATAACGAACACCTACTTCTCGAAGATCTCTTCTAATATTGTCCTCCCAACGACGTCTCGGTCTTCCCAATAGTCTCCTTCCATCCGGCCTTCCAACCAGGATAAAATATAATCTTCGTTTTTATTCCATCCGAGCTACATGACCTGTCCACCTTAGTCGTCCCGATTTCATTATTTTTACATCTGGTGAATCATACAGTCCGTGGGGTTCTTCATTATGCAGTCTCCTCCATTCTCCAGTCATCTCGTCCCGTTTCGGACCGTATATCTTTCTCAAAACCTTAGTTTCAAACACACGTAATTTATGCTAATCTGCTAGTGTCGTACTCCAACTTTCGCAACCGTAAAGTATTACCTGCAGAATAACAGTTCTGTATATTTTCAATTTCAATTTCCTTGATATCAATCGCGAGGTTAGAAGTTTTTGGACTGAATAGAAACATGCGTTCCCCGATACTAAGCGACCTTTTATTTCTTCCGTAACTTCATTTTTGCTTGTTACGTATGCTCCCAAATATTTAAATTTGTTTACTTTCTCTATGACCTCACCCCTAATTCCTAGGTTTTTATTTCCTTCATTCCCTGTGTTTCGGCTTGTTATCATGTATTTTGTTTTATCTATGTTTACCTGTAAACCTATCTCATCGCACGCTTCTATTAAGACATCGGCGTTGCTTTGTAGTGCATCTATATCGTCCCCTATTAAATCTACATCATCCGCGTACACAAACAGTTGATTCAAACCATTCAATGATAGTACCTTTTTGTCCCCTTTAGTTTTTAAAATCGCATATTCTAACGCAAAGTTAAACAGTAGTGGTGACAAGGCATCGCCTTGTTTCAATCCGTTGCGGATCTTGGGGTCGTTATGGGGTCCGCTTATGGGGTCGTTGAGACACATCTTCACCAGTTGAACCAATTTTTTCCGAATTCCAAATTAGTATCAGTATTAAAATTCGAAAACACATATTTTTTTAAAAAATATATAATTACAACGATAAATCTTCTCAACCATTTCACCTGTACATTTCCATAAACAATGCTGTGTTTCAACTTGATTTTCAAATAGCAACACATAAATCCCCACTGTTCTTTGTTCGTGTGATGGAAGAATTCGTTTATTGTATTATCGGTTGCTTCACACAGTAGTTGCCACTTCTATAAATAAAGCACAAGACTTCTGGACTCACGTGTCCTCGACACGTGTCGATCAACGAATCACTTGTTGTCATTATTGTTCTGGTTGGGCCAGTAAGTTGAATTTAATTTTCATTTATGGGTTGAATAGGGAACTATAGCCTAAGGAATTAAGGATTAGTCCCCCCATTTCATCATAGGCGACAATACGAATGTTGTCATCAACTAACCAACTTTGTAGCTTACATAAGCTCTACAAGTTCATTGCCATAGTAACCAACCTTACCCATTGGATTCTATTGGGACATAAATAACAGGACATCCAGAACATACATTCAGCATCGGGGGGTTTAAAAAAAACACTTGGAAAATACGTAACCACAGAATGTGAATAAAAAAAAATTGAAATCTAAACTAGATTCTGTAAAATTAAGAAAACTGAACGATGAAATAATATTTTTAAAAAATGGGATATGATGGTACCTATGATATTGCAGGATTTGAATGAATTATGTGTCCGGTAAGTTGCTCATTTCTTTACAGGATAGTCCGGAGCAGACAACAGATTGTTATGCTATTTCATGAAACTTCTTCAGTGGAATCTTTGTATCATCAATTTGTTCACAATTTCTGTTCTTTATATATCCTTATGATATGGGATATAAGGGTAAAAGGATATAAGGATATATGGGATATATATCCCATAAGGATATATGGGATAAAAGACTGGCTAATCAGATGAACAAAGGAATATAATAACCAAACGGACGCTTAGTTTCTTGTACCACGCATCCACTGAGGACATTTACTGTTGAATACTGCCTTGCCTTCAAATGCCTACCAAATAGAAATGAAGATGGGATGAACATGTTGTGCATTTTCTACAATAAATTTATATTACGTTACCAGAGCTCCTTCCCTCAAAACTGACTACAATGAGTGGCACTTTCAAACTTTTGCAGTTTCAGTCCAGATTGTCTAATCATATATCCACTCTTCGATACGATAAGTGTACAGACATTACCTAATCCAAATACATTTTGAACTTTTTAAAGCCCTTCTCATTTATTAGAATGAGCCTAGGATTGCCAACCTTTTGATGAATAAATTACGGGACGCTCGGCAAAAAAAAAAAAAAAAAATACAGGATAGTATTAAAAAATAAGGGACAAACCTAAAACGAAATTAACGAGTGCTACTATCTGACTACCCGCACAGTTTAAAACATCCATAAATAATGATGCTCCTTGACAGGTGTTTCGTTCTCCCTTGTACAATTTGCATTTCATATCTTTTCCAACAGTGATACGCTACATGACAACTCTAAATACGAAATCTGCTTTAAAGTCGTGGATGTACGATAGAACAGTACGATAACGATACGATACAGTACGATAGGAAATAGGATAAGGATATAAACTCTTCCATATTGATGTCATCCATGAACTGTTAGTCTTGACCGTCAATTTTAATTGAAGAAATTGTAGGATTCTTCTCTGTGTTGAATACTTGTAGCTTCGCTGGAATATTGTAATCTTAAAAAATCACAGAATTTCTGAAGATAACGTAGAACTTCGTCGTAAAACCCCATAAAACTGCCCTTTGATCTTAGTTTTTGTGCTGGAGATAAAATTCTGCCAATCAAAAGAACATTCTCTTTATGATATGTTGAAAATATGTTATTATATTATTAATATGTTGCAAATGTGTGTGTAATTTTACTCCTCATAATACGGGACAAACACTAATAATCCGGGACGTAAAGGTTTACCTAAAATACGGGACAGCTGGCAACTCTAACCTTGCCTTAACGTTAACTTCTCCCCAAAACAATCACGAGCATAAAATTGAAGTAGAAAATATTAATACATTAAAAACGTAATTAAAGTCTGAATTAGTACAGCATACACCGTCCAGATTTACTGTCGTTCTCATATCCTTTTATTTATTTTTATTTTTTTCAGGACACTTCCAAAATTAAGAAAATTACTGAAGAACTACTGTGGAATCTTTGGGGACGTGAAATTGAAATAACAAAGGAACAGGTGGAGAAAAAACTAGGGCGTGAATGGGCTGAAAGGTATGTGGAGATGGCATGGAAAACTCTTATGGAAACACATAAGACCTTCAGACCAAAATTCAAGATGGGAAAGCTTTCGGACCAAGAGAACGAGCAAACAGCAGCCTGCAAAGAAGAGGAGAAAATACTGCGAAAAGTAGATGAGAATAAAGATGAAATTGAAGAGCACCAAGGAATTTTAAAACGGAAAAGGACAAATGATGGAGATAGAAGGTACAGCAAAAAAGTACTAGATGAAGCTGAAGGTAGTTTAGAGAAAGACAAATCAAAAGAATTAGAATTGAGGGAGCCGAAGAAAAAAAGGGTTCACGTCGGAGAGAAGGCTCATGTATTGAAGAAGAATATTATAGCACTAGAAAAGGAAAATCAAAAGGAGAAGCGAGAGCAGAGAGAAGAAAGGATGATATTAAAGAAAGAAGCAAAGATGAGGGAAGAGAAACTGAAGAAAGAGAAGGAAGAAGAAGAGAGAAAACGGAAAGAATTAGAGAGTAAACGGAAAGGATCAGAGGAGAGAAAACCTAAAAAGAAGCAGAAAGTAAACATAGCATCTGCAATAGCAAGTATGACCTTTGGGGAGGATCCGGAAAAAACTAAAAAGAAGAAGAATGGTAAACAACAAACCCACAAAAAGAAGCTCACGCCTCAAGAAGAAGAAAATATGTTTTTAGAATTGAAGAAGGAGTTTGAAAATGATCTAAAAGAATTGGAAATGTATGGAGAACCGGAAGGTACTGTAAGGAACCGACCACTGGACACAGTAATGACAGCTGAAGAATTAGCAATGACATTAGGAGATGAGGACTCTAAAATACCAGTAGAACATTTGGAGTTAGGCATCCCTAAGATAGGACAAGAGCGTCTTGACAAGAGGTTCAAGGCATTTGAGGATCAAGGTAATTGTTTTTCGTTATATTACAAATTCAGGACCACAGGAAAACAACGTGTTTTGTCCATTTTGACCAAATTGAGATAAAAGTGCAGGATGTCTATCACTCTGGAAAACCTGGAATTCTCAGGGAAATCTATAATTTATGAGGAAAACTCAGGGAAATTTTCTGAGAAGGACCTGTCCACAGCTGGTAAGAACACTATCTCGGAAAGGCGGAGGTCGTGGTTTCGATTCCCACTGCTAACCGAATTTTTTCAATGTGTTAACAATCCTCTATTTGAAAGAAATTGTCTTTTTATTCACTTGTGAAATATCAATAATGTACAAGATGGTTAGACTGTGTGGTGGGGAGATTAAAGAAATGTCATTGCATATTATTTACATCTTTCACTATACTAAGAACTCAGGGAATTTTAAAAAAAAATATATATATCATGGAAAACATGGAAATCTCAGGGAATTTAAAGTTTCAAATTAGTAGACACCAAGGAGTGTCATCTGATTTTTGAAGGTTCTTTTTAAACATTATCATACAAGGATAGTCCGTATATTACAAACAAATCTTTACTTGATGTAAAGCTATACGTAATGCTGTTTAACGATTTTCAAAACGCTCTCCTGTAAAATCAAGAAAATGGACAAAGTACGTTCTTTGGCTGTGATCTTCAATTGTTCTAGCGTCGTTTGACTTTTGAGTTCATTAAATAAAAGCATTGTGTAGTGCATCGGTCTCCAACTGTTTTGTTGGCGGACCGTTTTGGCTAAGCAAGAAGCTTAGGGTCACATGAAAAAGGATCATTTCGAAAATAATATAGTAATTTTAATATATTAACTTCTTTGCACTTTGTATTAATAACTAGAAATTTTATAATTTTTGCACGCTGTTGAATGTTTTAAAATGATGACGGAATTTTTTGTGTTTTAAAGTATTTTATTTTAGATCAAATATTGAATATAGTAACAATAATTGAATGGCTGAGAACAAAAACCACACACGTCCATCAAAACAGATTTTTCAGGAGAAACTAAAACAAATTGTAAAATTACAGGTTGTATTTATGTCAATTTAACCTGCGTCAGTTCTTTATGTTAGTGATTCCTAAATGTCATACCAAAGAAAATAGTTATATAATCATATTCTGTTTGCTGCAGCACTTAAATGAATGTTGTCAAGGTATGATGTTTTTGCACGAAACTCTAATATTTCAACTTTGTCCTGTCAGGAAAACGCTTTTTCTTGTTTTATGTGCAAGAACTTTAGTAAACTCAGAGAAAAAAAAATCGGAGTAATACATAAGAAATATATAATTATATTGAGGCCTTGTAACCATACTTAATTTAATCAAAACAGGCTGACACTTAACTTTAATATAAAAACACACAGAAATCGTTACAGTTTCGATGTTCTAACAACACCTTTCACAGACGAAACACTATAATTAACATTATAAGTTCATAATAAACACCAGAAGGCAAAGAGATCCTTTCTACGTCTTCCAACAATCAAGTCCCAGAAAACGTTTACTTTCCAAAACGAATCAAATTTCAACCAATCACAGTCCTTTGCTCACAGGTCACACCCCCTAGTCAATTAGAACGCTATAAAAAACGTGTAACAGCAAACTACATA
Source organism: Lepisma saccharinum (assembly GCA_022664845.1). NCBI lineage: Eukaryota > Metazoa > Arthropoda > Insecta > Zygentoma > Lepismatidae > Lepisma > Lepisma saccharinum. The sequence continues at coordinate 7,217 of JAGDQP010036877.1, read as the reverse complement.
AGAAGGAAACTAAATCGAGGTGCAAAAAATATTTTAGATAAATAAATACGCAATAAATAAATAATTAAACAATAAATATAAACTAAATAAATGAATAAAATTAAATAAATAAGCCATAAATAAATAAGTAACTAATAAATAATAAAAAGTAAACTAAAAAAAAACATTATTTATTTATTTATTTATCTAAAATATTTGTGCACCCTCGAGTCAAATAATTTCATGTATCTGAAGTTGGTGAGTAAAATGTCACATAGACGTTTGTTCGCGCATGTGCCTCAATTATAGCTTAATATTCCCGGAATGTATTTTCCATGACTGTACATAGGTTTTGATAACAAAATAGCCTCAAACATACTCAACCAAATTTCTGTTGCTTCACACAACAGGAAATATAAGTAATAGTACGTAATCACAGTTTAGATCTCCTCCGCCCCTTGTAGGCTAAAATAAGCAGAGACCCAACCCCCTTCTCTTGTGCTTAGCAAGACTTGTCAAATTATTTAACGTTATTTCGTAGTCAAATAATATTTTAATATTTTAAATCTATATTTTAAATCGAAATTGGAAGAAAGTAAGTAGCGTTCTCTGCGACCGCGGAATCACGGTGAAGAATCCAGGGATGGTTTACAAAACAGAGTGGTTAGACCATCAATGGCGTACGAAGCAGAAACATGTCCAATAAAGAAAGCACAAGAAAAAAGATGTTACCGAAATAAGAATGCTACGCTGGATGTGTGAGATAACAAGAAGAGATAGAGTGGGAAATGTGAGAGTAAGAGGAACAACCAAGGTTGTAGAGATATCCAAAAAGATACTCTCTTATGGATATGTAATGAGGAGAACAACTGATTACGTAGTCAGAAGAGTGGTGGCAGTTGAAGTGGAGGGCAAGAGAGGTAGAGGGTTCTCCCGTTTCGTCGCACTTTCTTCATTCCACTCAGGGTTCGAAATTAACTTTTGTTAGCACTGGCCCTGTTTTTCTTCACTGACCCTCTTTCAGATCAGTAAATAATTATAATCAACGTAATTTTTAATTCGCTTTATTATATATATTTAGGCTACAGGTCTACGTAGGATACCAAATACGAAAGAATAATAATTACAGCCATGTAAAAGTTCTAAGTCAAACCAAACAAGATCATGTTTAACAAAAAGGAATGCCTGATGTCTGAATTATCACTCTCAACACCTACCGCGCCCAGCATTTTTGACGGTGGGGGTATGTACACGTTTGCTAAATTGCGTAGTATAAAAAAATCCAATCTGAATGTGCTTTTAGTTTAAAGTGGTTAGGTATCTTTGGCTCAGGCCGAATGGATGATGATAGATCGATATTGCAGTAGGTGATGGAAACTTAAGAGAAGATGATCAGAAACGAAAATTTAATACTTGGTAGTCATTTAAAATGCACCTGCAGGGCTAGAGTGTAGATAACTGGTCCAACCTAAGCTAATGCACGAAGAACGTTTCGTTTATGACTACCGATGTAAAAGTCCGTGTCTAGGTAGCCGGTGCAAAGTTCGAAATATCCTACAATGTGATTATTACGAACCACCATACAATTCGCATTCGGAAGGTCGTGGGTTCGCGTCCACCCATCCTACTGCATGATGAGGTTTATCCAGGAATTTCCCGTCAGTCACACTAGGCAAACGCCGGGATGGTACCTACAAACAGGCTCTGGATGAATACCTTGCAACACCTACCGGGCTGAGCCTGAGAAACCTAAAAGCCATAAATAAATTAAAGAAAACACTACGCACATTTCAAATAGCTGGTTGGCATGATTTGTTTGTCAGGTTGTGCAAGTAGTAAATTTGTTTGCTACTCCCTAATGAAAAAACACCTAAGCCTAATTATTCTAACTTAACCTGCAATCAGTAATAAATACCTACCCTTTCCTGTGCGAGTTATCGTGGTGCAGATAGTGCAACTGGGCTTCAGAATTGTGAAACTCATGTCATTTGTTCGTTTATGAACCTTACTCTGCAAATTAATGCACTACGCACACAATGCATTGTAAGTTTTTTCCCCAACTTTCCACACTCTACTATTACATGCATTGCACAACCCCAATATTTTAGTTAGCTTTATCTACGATTTATGTCAAATTATTTATTTTGCAATTCAACAACATCCAACTATGACTCCTGAAAATGACTAACACGGACACAGTGAAAGCTCGTCACTCAGATCCAGGACATCCCAGCACCATAAAGGACCTATATACATCTTCGTTAAGTAATAAAGGAAAGGACGAAAGCTGACCCCATCTTTCCCCTGGGTATGTCCAGCTGGGCGATTTGTGATATCCATCCGACATCTCATAATATCCACCGGACGTCCCATCGAGATGGCCACATGACGTTTCAAGAACATTCCATGGAGGTCCCGCGGGACGTCCCATGGGATATCCATGAAGCGGACATTCGGACATCTGATCAACATGTATAGGACGTCCTGTGGATATCGTGGGATGTCGCATGGACGTCGCAAATATCCCGGCGGGACATCCATATGATATTGAATGCTATTAGGAGAAATACCACATGTTTCCATTGGCTACTCACTCTAATCGCAAGCAACGAAAGCAGGCTTGAAAATGAGCCCTTACTCTCGAGAGTTGCGCAGGCGCCCTCTCCCGATATTATTCCAGTCTCTAGATATTTTGAGCTAAATGTTCTCAATGACAATTAGAGACAGTTGCATAAAACCATGTATTTAGATACGGGAGAAGGATCGACTGGTACAATACAAATAAGCTGGGTCAACTTGACGTCGGTTTTCGATTAATCTTGCCTGGTGAATTGAAATTTACTTGCGTCTTATTGGTTGGCCTTTGCCAGGGTGTGTGGAAGCAAGCAGGAAGATTGGAATATTTAAATATGGTGTTGTAATGTTCAGTTGTTTTCTAATCAATTACACCTGCCAGGTACTCATGGCTCGTGCTGGCTTTAATTTCGGGTCGTTAGAAGTAGATCCGTCTCCCGTATTTAGATCCATGGCATAAAACATTTAAATAATGAGTTAATCGATGAATTAATCTACAGGTCATAGACAAAATAATTAATGATATCAAATCCTATTTTCTCTGTGTTTCCTGTCCTCTGGTATTAATCCTAAGAAAGATTGGTAAAATTCGTCAAACGTCATTAAAATGGTAGGACTGGTTTTCTTGCAAGCGTGCGTTGCTTGCGATTTGTGTGAGTAGTCAATTGAAACACATGCTACACGTAGAACACGCAATAAAACTCGTGTTTCAATTGGCTTCTCATCCAAATCACAAGCAGCGTACGCTTGGAAGAAAAGCAGCCCGTAGAAAGTGTGCGTCAGAGGAAAGTACAAGTCAACACAGTAAATAATCTTTGAAACAGCAAAGGAAAAATGTTGTAAAAGGACGTGCAAGAAATGTACAGAAAAGTAGGGCGAAATATGATAAAGTAACAGAGATATACTTACGAGGAGTCGTGTTGCTAACTTCACATAGTGGAAAACACAGAGTGAGAGAGAAATTGATTTCCTTAACGTCTGCTAAAGAGGCAGAAGAAGTTAAAATCATACAGTTAGTCCGATTCTCATAGGCGTCTACTGGAGTTTTGACGGGCCTAGTGGACGCCTCATACTGTAGTCCATTCAGTGCAAGATCTTAAATAATTCTGTACTGAGAAACCATTTAAGTCTTTTCTGAAATACACTACAGTATACTGATATGCTGTAGGCCCTCATCGCCTAAGGTCTCATTACATTGATATAAGAAATGTAATTTCGTTGAGATTTCCTCCGGCGGGTTTTACTCCAAAGGCGACGACTCTCTCCCCTCCGTTGCCCCCAATGTAATGTAAACGACCTAGTGTTGGAGATTAAATGTCAAAGACAGATTTTGGTAGGAGCGAAGAGTAAATGTCGGTGCTTTGTGCCGCCCGATCTCCCGCACCGATATATTGAACACTTCTTGAATTGTCAGTGGAATACCCTGACCTCTCATGGTGATCTGTCATGGGTCAGGTCATCAGAGGGGCCAGGAAAATATTTTACTAACATTCAGGACATTTATATTCGAGAAGAAAACGTGACTTCGAAAACTAAAAATTATCTCCTAGAAACTGACTTTTATTGTTGAGGTGAAATAAACTTATCGTTTTAATAATATGTATGAAATAAACTATTGTTGATGTAAATCAATGAATAATGAAAGAATTTCTTTAAAAGTTGGAGCTGCAATTCAACAAACATTTGCAGTCTCTTGATAGCATTTTAGACACGTAGGTATTCATTTTTATAAAAATAGGTTGGCGCCACTAACAACTGCAGTCCGTAGGTGTAAGAAAAACCACAGTATTTTTATATTGTGTCAAAAAAATTATGCCAGGTTTCGAGCTGCCATGTCTAACGTAATGGTAGCAATTTGAAAAATATAATTGTATAGAAAATAGGTTGTCAACCCTGATTCACTCCACCAATCAAGACTGTTTTGTCCGCTCACATGGATCTCGCTACTGGAGACGGATCTACTTCTAGTGACCCGAAATTGAAGCCAGCACAAGCCAGCTGGAAGGTGAAATTTATTTAAAAAAAAAAAATTGAACATCACGTTCCGTACAATACATTATTTAAATTATTCCAGTCTTCCTCCTCTCTTCCTTAACTAGATCTTCATCCATTCTTTGCTTCCACACACTCAGGCATAAGCCATCCAATGAGACGCAAGTAAAACCCAATTCACCAGGCAAGATAAATCGAAAAACGGCATCAAGTTGAACCAGCTTAATTGTATTGGGCCAGTCGATCCATCTCCCGTATCTAAATCCATAGTCCGCTCATATCTAGTCTTAATAGATAATTACTGTGGTTGTCAGTGTTGCCAACTTTTAGGAGTAAACAAACGTATGCAGGATTAAAAACAAAATAAATCAAGTAATTTTGTTAATCTTCCCTTATGGAAAATTAACTTTATTTGTATATTTATTTAGTCATGTTTTAAAGTCATAATTTCAGTTCAAGCATTTATCAGTGTATCTCATTGTTAGTTTCGATTTACGAACACAAACATTCCAATTCAGTTTGACAAAGTCTATTAAAATCTCGCTACTTCTGTCCTTATGAATACGTGAATGACATCTTTGATAATCCACATTGCTGCTCGAAGCATTTATTCATATTACTATTGCTTATTTTATTATAAACTGCTTCCTGTTCACAGTGAAATGAATTTGATCATAATAAAATATTCTTCTTTAATCTTTTTTCTTCCATGATCTTTTGACCCGGATTGTACATACCATTCCTCGCTCATTTACGGAATGTTTTGTTACTAACGTCCTATGACCTTCTCTTAACGCATTATCATTGAACACAGATGGAGGAGGCGCGTGAGCAATTTCTCTTCTGTGTAATCTTAAGGTGTTCGTCTGTAAAAGGCTAATGCGATTACTAGCAAAGAAAACATTGCAAATTAGACTTAGAAATATAACATGCCGTTATGATGGTTTTCGATATCTTGTTGGGCATATTTATTTGTGAATTAAATATTAATCGAAGTTCATGATAAATGGTTAAGCGGTTAAAATGGGAAACTAAGAAAACTCCCATTAGTCAGAAATGAAAGCTTTAAAAAAATAATTTTAACCGATTAAAAATAAGAAAAAGAAAGAAAGAGAAAGATCAAAGAGGACCTTAATTTGAACTTCAGTTATTTAGAGTATAGAATAGAATAGACAAAACTTTCATAACGTCACATGAAGCCAAATTTACGGTACAGTGGCAGCCATAGCGTGTTGCCCCATTAGAGTCGCTCTATACCGAATTTTGTGTGTAAGCTAGTAACCTTTTCGAAACGCATGTTTCTGTCGTGCGACTACAATGTACAGCACAACACATCTGGGACATTTTCAAGCATTTTACCATTGTCAATTTGCTGCGAAATTGCTGTTTTTTCGAACAACGATAGCAATTTGGGAGGTTTCAGCTGCCATGCGCTCTTCTCATTAATTAATAACTTTCACTTCCCATAAGAAATAGTGAGAAGGTAATACTCGGTGTAGAGGGTCTCTAAATGTGACGCCAGTCAATCCTTATATCTTTCTGGGCGTAACCATCAAGCTGTATGTAATGATACTGGTGTGTGTAACATCTCCTTTCTGGACCTAACCGCTTGGGAGATAGGTCCGGAGATGCTACTTTGTGTCCGGAGATGCTAAATCGCCTAGACTACTCGTTCTGAACAAATTTATATGGTTTGAATATACAGTAGAACCCCGTTAATCCGTCAGCTATGGAACTGAGAGCATGGTCGGAACGCAAGGAAGGTCTGATTATCAGAGGAGCATCAGAAGAATACATTAAAGTGCTTCCAGATTAGCGTAATGTGTTTACGCCTTTTAATTGCCATAATGGGACGAGTACACTACACTGAAACCCGATTTTTAGCACAAACAAATTGTTCACTTTGTAAAAAGTCATTGCTTAAACAACAAACACTCTTAAAGCAAAACATCAGAACGCACTGATCGAGAATCACCAGCTAACTTAATCGACAAAGTACGTAGTATTTTAAGGACAAGTACATACATACGCCGACATTCCTCAACCTCCGCCGGAGTCGGATTATGCGAGGAGTCGAACCATCGGAGGTCGGATTACCGCGATTTTACTGTATTTCACTTATAACTAAATAATTAGTATTTTTTTAAAGAAAGTGTTTACCAAAACAAGATATAGTTCTGTCAAATCTTGAACATGTTGAAGTTAATAGAGAATTGTTACCGTTGGTACCGGAAGATATCCATCACCCAGCTATAATAATAGAAATAGTTAACAGAAAGGTCAAGAAAGGAAAGCAGAAAAGTAACACTTATTATAATTTAGGAAGGCAAATTTTCTGATGTTGTATCAGGAAATACAAGCTATTGATTGGGAATTCTTACAAGTGTATCGGAATGTTAATAACTTAGTGAGTAAATTCTATAATATTGTCTATGAAATATTTGATAGGTGTGTTCCTCGTAAAATAAGTACTGTTTCAAAATATCCGTGTTGGTTCACCAAAGATATTATTAGAAAACTTAAGGTCAAGACATATTATCATAAACAATCCAGGGTCAAAACCATGAACTCAGCATCTTTCTATCAAGAATTTGCTCGATTACGTAGGGAAATTAAGAAAGACATTAGAATTGCTTATAAGAGTTTTATAATTAATTCTGAAAATAATATTA
>JAGDQP010036876.1:0-18864 GCA_022664845.1 Lepisma saccharinum | reverse complement strand
AGTCAGTCAGTGAGTGAGTGAGTGAGTGAGTGAGTCAGTTAGCCTAAAATGTGCAATTTCAGGGGTCCACAACTAGAACATAGTTTGAGATACGAATATGAAATTTTGTACATCTGCACATATTTACCATATCTCCTTAACGGCAAAAGCTCATATTCCTATCTTTAACATCTTTTTTCTTACGGGGCCCCCAAATCGTCGATTTTGCCATAAACTCTTGTTCCTGTATAACATGCTTCTGGCAGTGCTGACGTGAAGAACTTGGCTCATGCACTGCCGTGCATGTTGATAAAGCCTATGTATGATCAAGCTGTTATGACTATATGGGAAACAAGTTTTAAGGCTAATAATAGGTTTAGTTTATCATCAAATTGTAGTAGCCCATTGTAATAGAAATGTTTAGAAACGCAAAAAACACAGCAATCTCGACGAGCTGTGAATATTGATGCATTCATCCAGTGTCGGATCTAGACATTTTTCATTGGGGGCAAAGCTAAATTTTGACGCCCTGTCCATCGTTTGTTTTTTAGCCAAACAACATGACCGGCCCACGCGACGGCCACAACACTTTCTCGCATCACCTAGTGTTTTATTTTATCTCTGGAGTCTATCGTGGCATCGCTAATACTAACTCCAGTAAGGCAGTAGACCGCGGAATCGCGGTTTTGAAATTTAAAGATGAAGGTAGGTTGTATGAAATAACATAAAATATGTCTTAGCTCGCCGGTATTAATATTTTGAACACGTTTAGGACAATCTCAATTTAATAGGCTATTTTACTTTCTTTTTATAGGAGCTTTAATATTTTTTATCTTCAGCTATTTGCCGTCCCTGAAACATGTCGCCCGGAGCGCTTTCCCCTTTCCCCCCAATAGATCCGACACTGCACTCATCTTACAAGTATGCCCATAGATGTCTGTAATCGAAATTTTTGTTTAAGTTCCCTTTCAATCCTAAACTTCTCTTTGCTATGAAGGAACTACAGAAAATATATGCATTGTCGCAGAAAAGATAATAATAAACTTACGGTCCTACTGAAAGTAAGATTTAAGGTTTGTTTAAGAAACCGAAAAATATGAGAGATTAGCTAGATTCGACAATGTCAATCAAGATTAGAAAACTTAGTAAACAATTTAATAAGAAGAGGTTTATGCTGCTACAGAATCTTGCTGTTAAGATATGTTCAGACACACAAAATAGTTCTTTCGAGAAACACTTCCTTGCTTCATCTCAAAGTTCAAACAACTACCATAAATTTTGATGGTGGGTCAACTTTGTAGCTAAGTCTAAGCCCCGGGTCACTTGTGATAACTAGTTAAACTTAAATATCAAGTTAAAGCTGTCCGAAAACTAAATATATTTTTATATAGATTTTATGTGACATAGATCATGTGCTAATTATATTTATGTGAAAATATCCAACCACTAGTGTGTGTCTGATGACCAGTGCCTTCACTATATATACAGCGTTTGAAGGGCCCCTGTCGGTCGCCGACACAAGTGAATAATGAATAATTAATTAATGAGGCACATCGAAGGTGGTCGGTGGAGCAAAAGCTATGCCGTTTCTGGACTCTTTCTTGTGCCCTTGACTGTAGAGGCTGAGAAGCATGACTCTGCACAATCTAAATAACCATTCTCATGTATAGATTATGGCAATTGAGACCCCGTGGGCCCCCCAGTTTTCCCGCGTAGCTCGGAATATTGAAAATAAGATATTTCGGCCAACAGTAGCAGTGGGCGCTTACGATTGTGTTCGCGAACAGTCCTTAATCAAGTTCACTTGGCCCGGGTCTCAGACTGTCTTATGCCGCCATTGTTGGATACATCTGTTTAAAAATGCGTAACCAAAACAAATTGACTATTACATTTATTTAATGGTTTTCACCCGATGTGGGAATAATGTTTTAACTAATATTTTTCGTCCACTGTTTATACATTCCTTTTCCGTCTCTTCACTGCTTAAATAAATGATTTCTTCTATTCTCTCCCAGTTTTCTTTCAAGTTTGACTTCAGGCTTGATTATATAAGTATCATTTAGCTAGTGGCCATATTAAACTTACTGTAAGCTTTATTGATTTTAATTTAACTTTAGCTCAAGGTGATTTGTCAGATATTACTTTCATATGGATGTTTATTTATCCTGTGTTATTCAGTATGTGGCAATTGCCTCAATATCATGTCCGAATTCCAAATGTAGCTGGGAAATCTGGAAACTTCACAGTACTTGTATTTGTAAACTCTCAATTAAGGTTCACTCGATGGATCGTACATTAAAGAAGAGATTAACTAACAACTTTTATGAGAATGTGCAGAAATACGATCTCAATGTTCCTCTTAAAGTGTTGGGAGTACCCCAAGTGACCCGGTTTTATGTAAATTTCACACCCAAATATGTAAATTCATATAAAGACTGGATTTTACATCGGAATTAAATATTAACGAAAGAGAAACATTCTTAAAAACTAATTGACTATTGATACATGACTAGAGACAAATTTAGATGAGCAGTAACACCCTACATAAATCGAACCAGAGACTCCTGCGTGAAAAACCCAGCTGTCATTTTCAATTGGTATTGTCCTAAGCTACGGGCTAGCACTGAAAAGGCTTCCAGCTTACTGCCGTCATACTGACTGAGATTTTCCGTGTTTCAGTAGTTTCTTTGTGTAGGGGGCGCGTTTGGGTGGTATCTGAACTAAGTAGCTCTGTCTACTATTTTCCTCGGAAATGTGATCACCGAGAGAAGTCATTTCTCTCATGTGTGACGTATTTAGGCCATAACAACGTGCTTAGCTCATGAGTATGAAAGTTAGTTTACTTAAGAATAAAAGAACTATTTCTTGCATGAAGATCAGTATACTAGCCGCATTTGTATGAATTCTCCTGAGAGAATAAGTAACATCGAGTGTTTCTAGCAATTTCCTATTTCCTAGAAATTATGACACCAATTGTGTATTCATTATCATTCAAGTAACATTAATTCTTTTTAACTTTACATTTGTTGCTTATGTCTGGTAATCATGCTGAATATTTTATATTAGACTGTGGAGACAACTTAGAGATATTCTGGTGGAACTGCAGAAGGTTATCACGTGTACCCAGAAGGAGCTTTGCAGTCATGTGGAAATATCCTAGTAGAACATTCCAGAATCGTCTATGTAAGATTTTCATTTCGCTTAACTCTACCTGCCAACTGAAACCGATGAAAGGAGCTTCTAACTTGTCTCTGTTGACAGACTTCCTCAGAATTTAATAATATCCCTTCTTTAAAGTAGACAAACGATGTTCTATGGTTTTAAAATTGAGGATGTAACTCAAACATTTTATTGTTCTATTTTAAATCATTTTTTATTTAAATAAATATATATGCTATTGGAACATACTCTTTGCAAGTTAATAACAATTCAAATATAGAAATATTATGTAAATTAAAAAGGTTTAATACGTTTAAGGGCCTTGTTTTTCAGATAACCATATTTATCTGCTTTTTGTGATGTGTAAGGTATCTCAAACCATTTTATTCCGTGAAAGTTTAGTTAATCCAAAAGGTTTTGGTTAATAATATGAAAGTACAAACCTAATATTACTGCAGTATTTTTATGGATATGTTTTATTTTGAACTTTAATCTTTTATTAGCTAATTGATATCGATATATTATTTTTTATTTTATATATCTCTATTCACTAAATTGTATGTTCTACACTGGTCACATAGCCGAGAAAGGTTTCGCTGATAACAATAGAAGATATTCCGAGGAGGTTTAGACTACCAGTCAGTAGAGTTCACAAAATATTATAGTTAACGGCAACAGAGGTTAGCGCACCATCCAAAAAGGAACAATATTTATCATGATAAATACAAAAACACTACAAAAATTGCATGTAATACGGATTAAATGCATGCTACTTTGAATTTCCATCTAAAAACGGTAAAATATTTATTGAAGAGGATAGAATGCAATAAACTGAACCCTACGTAATTGATATAGCCACTAAAGAAATGGCATTTCCATCTTTTGCAACATGATATAGTGTACATGACACGCATAACTATACACCATTGTGAGTTAAAAGAGGAACACGTGAATTTTTCAAATGGTCCTGTATCCGTTTAGCATGTCCGAAACTTCGTTCTAATATTCGCAACTTTGCGTTGTAGCAAAATGATGCGCTTCTTTTTTGCTTCAAGTTTTTCATCAATGGTTGGTGATAGAAAATTAAATTACTGTTTTGTGGCATTCCTTTGACAGAATACTGACGTAATGTTTCACCAGCCCTCTCTCTGCCCCATGATTTCAATCTCTAATTCGTTGTGACTTTCATGTTGACAAACACACATTAAAAAAAAAAGAAATTCTTTCTTCTTTAGAACGAGATGATGAGGCATGAGGATGGAGGCAAAGCAGACCAATGAAACGTTCTGTGCCTGTTGCTATGACATGACATGTGGTGCACTTCATTGATTCTGAGAGTGCGAGAAAGAGAGAGATGGCAGGCAAATGTGCACCTACTGCTAGTAAAGGGTTAGTTAGTCTATACGAACAACCGATGGACTGTAATTTTATTTCAGGCCGCAATACCAACAACATTCACCTTCCTAAATAAACATGCACACAGTATATTCAATCAACGAGCGCACGTACGAACACACACTACATATACATGCATACAAAGCTTTGGTGAGAAACGAATGTGTCGATGTATACTTAGAGGAGAATATTCTCTCTGCATTTTAATTGCTTCATTTTGGTCCGAACATTTAGTTCTGTACTGAGAGAGAACATAAGTCACAATTAGGACTTTTCATAAAATCAAACATTGATTTTTAAGCAAAGTTTTTCAAATACGGTGCCTTTATTGAATACACTTGTGGTTCAGTTCATTAAAATTACTTTATAGTTACAAACTGAACTATTTTTAGCGAATAGTTTGTTTCGAGAATTGAAATTTATTTATGGGCTTTAGGTATCTCAAGTTCAGGCCGATCTGTTTCGTGAAATAAACATAACATTATAATCATTATAAAAATACACCCACAACTCTTTTTCTTCTAAAAACTCAACTTTCATGTAAGTATTGAATATACATGAAACAGTTAATTTCTCAAAGTTAAGCTTGGTTAAACAACGCTCAACTTGGTTAAGCTATGTTTTGAGTTTTAGTAAACATTTTTGTTTTCAATTTGAAACTGAATTAGAATATGAGATAAATTTTTGTTTTGGTAAAGTTTTGTAATATGTATATACTACGTCCTTGTAACCCACTGAAGAAGCACTTGTAGGTCCTTGTATTTTGTCGAGCTTATTTGTTTTGTCTTTTCTCACCTTCGGTAGTTTCTTTGGTTATTTAGAGCTACGGGTAACCCTATTTATATTGATTTCATGAACTTGTCCTAATAAGTTTTCTTTAAAATACATATTTGGCTTCACTTGTCGAAATTTACCATATCTTATTACCAATATATGTATTATTTAAAAAATCCAGTTGACATCCAGATGCATCATAAATTACTTTAAAATTCTCAAGCTTCTATTTCCTCAATAATAATAATAATAAATGGATTTTTGAATTTGCATATCCTTACAAGATTTTCTCAGTCTTAAGTTGTCACTATCAAGAAATTCTGCTGCACTTACCAAGCTCTTTCTATAATTGTATAATCTGCATCAACTTCTACGCATGTGCCACTACCAAGTAGACACTTGTAATCACGTTCAAGGATGGAGTTATTTCGTGTGAAGCTCACGCATTTAGTCATACAGGTATATACTATATCGACTTGAGCCTGAGATGCCTAAAGGCCATAAATAAATACTATTCAATACATGAATACTAGATAACTAGAGAGTGTTTGTGGCTTATGTTTCACAGATTATGTTCAAACTTCAAAAAGGCATAAACATTACAATAAAATTTGTTACTGTTATATCAATCACATTATTCCTATTATCGTTACTGCGTGACTAATAGTCAATAATCAAGAATTTATTAAATCGTGGTGTCTAAATAAAAATACTTATAAAATGATTATTTTTAAATCAATGATATGTAATAATTACTTCTCCATATCATATTTCCTATTCATTTATTTGTAATACTGTACTTTTGTGTCCATTTTGTAGTTCTTTCTTGTAATTCCTTTCCTGATAGCAATTACGAGAGCAAGTGTGACTAATACGTTAGAAAACACCCCAGTTTCAACAGCATTTAGTAATCCTCAATTGTTGCAGGAACCGATGCCACCTTTTTCACCTGTGCAGCAACGGCTTCCAGGAAGTGTCAGCTAAAAAGAAAATCGTTTAACTGTCAACGATAGCTTTGAATTTGAAGTAAATTTTATATTGTATCCAATTTGACTGAACCTGTTACCTCTCAGGTACAGATTTACCTTGTGCATATACGAAATTCTTAATCATATGATTAACCTTGGTCCAGACTTTTGCTTCATTATATCTTAATTTACTTCGTTTCCAGTGATACAATGTAGTTACACAAACTACAAGCATAGACCTGAGCCCTACATGGCTAAAGGCCATTAAGAAATACAACAACACAAATTGCATAACTATACATCTTTATGTAAACAATTTTTAAACAGTGGAATATTGGTATATAAACGTTTATTTCTTTCGTTTTTATTATATTCTAATTTATCTATATCTTTTTTAATTCTGTAGATATATCAGAATACTGTTAACGTACAAATTCCTGTTTTAGTTAGTTAGTTAGTTTTTTTTAAATAAATCAGCTTCAAAAATATATTAGAAGTATATATGTTTTAGGCTTTTTCAAAGATACATTTGAATTCATTTCCGTTTTTGTATTACTTTTGTCAGTTTATTCTGCAGGTTTGCATACAAGTAACCAAAAATTGCCGTACCAGATCTAGTAGGTCTACCATAGTTAGGAAAACTTCGGTCTAAGATTTGTTCAACTCCTTTTTTTCTAAACTTTAAAGCTGACTTCAAGAATGTTGTGTAATATTTAATCAAAGTTTTCTTAACTATTAAGTTATTTATTTTTGTATATACTACTTGTAAGTGCATTCTCTAGTTAGGTATCTTTGGTTAAATTCCACCTTTAACATCTAATCATATCTATCATGATATGTAACAGTACCAATATAGGTGTCATGAGGGTTCCAGAGACGCTAATAAAAAGCTTTGTAGTTGGTGCATCCATTCAACAAACGTAAAGAGTGAGACAAGAGGTCTCTTTCTCTTTCTCTCTCTCTCGCTCTCTCACACACCCATTATATATATATGAGAGAGAGAAAGAGAGATTTTCTGTAAAACCGTAATAGAGCCATAACGCAGTTCCTAGCATACATAAATCTTTGAAACGAACAATATACCAAAATGGTATGCGGAATCAAATGGTGATGCTTCTGAAAGCAGGGACGTGTGGGAAATAACCCTACGGGAGGGCAAATTTAAAATTTTAAATAAAAACAAGGGTGCATTTCCTCTTTTCGAAACAAGCTGTAGCAGGAAATACTTTCTTATATCCTGTACCGTTTGGCAGGTACAAGAATTAATTTTGTAGTTCAACAGATAACTTACTAATTAGCTCTTGCGACTGCTGAAAGATACTAAATATCAACAAGTGTTTCCTCTAAAAGTTGTCTAAAGTTTCATGTTTATTTATTTATTTACGTCTTGCTTTACATGGCGAAGTTAAGGCCCTTACGGCCTTTTCTACCACTCAACCATGAATACAGAGAGAATAATTAACAAAACACTGCTATAAGATGGAAGAGATTTATAATACAGCAAAATTCATAAATGTAAACAAAATAAAGCAAAAACTAAAAGAGAGGAAACAAAATAAAAACTTATCTACATTACATATTTTAGATAATCTAAAGTTCACTAACCTCCCCCCACACACACACACATACACGAACAATATAGGTATAAATGCAATGCCATGAGCACCATGAGAATTTACATAAACTAACATTATCAACTTATAATTAAATTTACGTTGACAGCTAAAGGGATACTAGTATTTATTTGATACAAATTGGCAATTTCAGAGAATACTATTCAAACATATCTTAGTTGTATTGCTCTAAGAGGTAGCTGTAAAGCATAGATTTAAAACTTGTTAATGAAGTTGAGTCTCTGATGGAAATTGGCAGTCCGTTCCACTTACGGGATACAGAAACTGTATAGGACTTCGAATAAAAGGATAAGTTATGGTGAGGAATAGAAAGTAATAGGTTTGTGCGAGACCTAGTGTCACGGTTGTGATGATCGCTTAGGAACTTAAAACGTTGCAAAAGATAGGAAGGTTGCCGATCGCGTAGAATTTTAAATAGAAGCACTAAAGAATGCCACTCCAGTCATTGTGAGACTTTTAACCATTGCAGCCTATTGAAATAAGATGTTAGATGATCATAATGTTTAAGATTAAATATAAAACGCACTGAAGCATTTTGAATGCGCTGTAGCCGGTACGTGTGTACATCATCCGGGTTGGCAAGCACTACGTTGCAATAATCCACATGAGGCATTACTAAGGCCTGAACAAGCATTTTCTTAAGGGAGATGGGAAGAAAAATTTTAAATCTGCTCAAAGAATGTAAAGTTGCAAAGGCCTTTTTAGAGAGTACTAACATATTCCGCCCAAGTTAAGTGTTCATTACAAATAAGACCTAAAATTTTTACGGTGTGTGAGGAAGGAATTATCATTCCACCTAGAAAGACGCTGGGAGAGGAAGAAGAGTTAAGAGATGAAAGAATTGCTTTAGAAGCTATATGTAGACATTGAGATTTAGATGAATTCAATTTCAGACCGTTATCATTTGACCACTGAAGAATTTTTAGTAAGTCCTCATTCAATTTTATCAATATATCATATGTGGGTAGCTCACTTGGAGAACAAGATATATATACTTGAAAGTATATGTTTGTTTCAAAGAAAGCAAAATCATCCTCATATTTCTATTAAAATTTTGAAGTTGCTCGCTTCCCTACAACTATTTCCGTGACTCCCCTGTTTCCAAAAATTAACCACCTGATTCCGCGTATCCAATTTAGTAATTAACTTTAGTTTAGTTTCAAATCTTTGAGTTACAGCATCCAAAAATCCCGAAAGCCCTTTACCCTATGTTCAGGTTGACCATCAATTTACTGTTGCAGCTGCCAAATGGCACAGGATATTAAAAGGTGTTTTCTCTAAGAGTTGTCTAAATTTACTGCTTGTTTCAAAGGAAGAAAAATCCACTCCTGTTTCTATTTAACATTTTGAAGTTTATCCCCGGTAGAGGTATTCCAGAGACGTCCCTGCTTTCATTAACATCACCATTGTGATACCGTACATGTACTTCGTTGAGCACTAGGAGCTGCGTTATATCCCTGTTACCGTTTTACAGAATCACCCTATAGTTTCGGAGTTACATGCGCTTCAAGTCACTGCTGCATCGTCACAAATGACGTCATATCTCGACAAGTAATGGCGTAAGCCTTGTCAGCTTAGCAAATCACACTCAAAGTAGTACCACAGAGTATATACGTATTTATTCTGTGGTAGTACCCAATACATCTGTTTAAGTTATGTTTATGATTGGGGAATGCAGCTTAGAGAAGATTTTTTATTCTTGCAATATCAAATCATTTAATTTAAAGACAATGAAATTCTTAAGCTACAAAACCTGTATAGGCGGCACACCGAAAATCAGAAACATTGCTTAAGTAAGAAATGTATGTTTTTTTCTTATGTATTAAATAGAAATGCTTTTGTTGATAAAAGGTAAGAGTATTGCGGTGGTCTGCTGGGTAATGCAAGTTGTATTGAAATATGTGTAGTACAACAGTAGCTTGTTGTATAAGCAGATTATGATTGTGCTGTGTAATGAACCTACGGCTGTTTTGGAAGAGTAACTAATGTGTAAATGGGGAAACTATATATACTCCCCCGAAATCAAGATGTGACATATTTTTCATTAAGGTTTTTCTAAAGTAAAGTAGCATTGCTAGGTTAGGTTAAGCTACATGAAAAACATTCATTACTCACTTTAGTGGTACAGTAAACAGGAACACAGCACAATGTTCTCAACAATGGTATTTGATCAGTTTGATAAATGTACAGAAGTTTTCAGGCAAACCAGGTTTTAAAAGAGTCGGTAGTGCTAGGATAGTATGATCCATTAGTCAGAGGATTTCTTTGTAATGGTATATATGTGTATAATAAATCACGGCCATATTCAATCCACTAGTGGATAAGGCCTCTCCCCGAAGGGAGGAGTTGGTCTACTGCTCCAACGCTGACCAGACGGGTTGGGAAAGGAGAGCTGAAGCTCTCACTGTGATCGCCACTGTCTTTTCTTCACGGCAGCTTCCCAATTCTCCTCACGATGCTGGTGCAACACCGAAACTTTTGAGCTCCCACCGGAAATCGAACCCGGGACCGCTCGCACTGATGTCGAGCGCTCTACCGACTAGGCTACGCAGGAGCTCATATATATATATATATAGGAGCACTGTCTCTGAAAGCGGAACACTGAGATAAGAATATGCTTTTACAATTAGTAATAGTAGACGGTGATACTTCTCAATTTATCAACTTAGGCATTTCTGGCTGAGGCCGTTGTCAAGTTTGACTCCCGCTGTATGCCAATTCATGTGGTAGTTCATCTTATTCATTTGGTAGCTATATTCTTAACAAACATTAGAACCTCGTTTATCCGCACCTGATGGAACCGGATCCGTTCCGAATGAAGGAAATTCCGGATAAACCAAATTCATGACTTTTTCATGTTATAAGCGCCTATAAAAACAGAAACATAGTAACAAAATAGTTTATTTTACTAAAGACAAAATTAATTTTAATAAATTGAGGGCAAATACAGTACGACACTGCACATTTACAATGAGAAGAATTAATAAGACGCGCTGATTTGTATATTATGTACAGGTATTTGGAAACTGTCGAAAATCGTTCCTGATACGCAAGTTCCGGATGAACGAGCTTTTAGTGTATTATAAATCAAAGGCAAGAGAGGCATAATTTCATATTATCAATCGCCATTTCTGAAAAAATATTTTAAATATAACAATGGAACTAAATACACTTATGGTGATGATTATTTAAAAGACTGTTTTGTTTTGAATATGAAGTTGTTAGTCCTACAGAATAGTGAAACACATTTGTAACTACCAGCAAAGATCAAGTTATTCTCATTTCTAAGACGAGGTAACATTTTCATAACGTGCTGGTCAAATAATTTATATTATGCTGCAAGACTCTAGTATCCTGAACTTACCTAGATATTGTGGAACTTTCTCAAATTGTCTGTATAGTTTCATTATTTTACCCCCTCAAAAAAGATCATGTTAATAGGTTGGAAATTATTTTTTCGGCAATTAAAATATTGCAAAACTGGTTTTAATGTAATATTATGATAAAATATCACCTTTAAAATAATTGATTATGTGTTTAAAATAAATATATTATAATCATAGCAATATAACTTGTATATGTTACTAAAATATACATTTCAGAATTGTTGTTAGAAGATTTTCTAATATTTTGGGGTACTCGGTTTAACATTTCTACATTAGTAATGAAAACAATGAAGAAATGAGATTAACCAAACTAGACGAAAATAATGTTTATGATAACAAATAACGAAACAAATAATGTAAAGAAACACTTGTTAAAAGGACGTAGATTTACATATGTAAGATGCGTTACGAAAATATTCTTGTTTTCCTGAATTAAACAATTTTCTGAATAACTGGACTTGAAAATATAGGGTTTCTAGAACATGGTTAAAATAACATCAAGATCCATTCGCCACAACGCTAATGGTACTATGAGTAGTATAGAAATACGAGTTAATGAAAATATAATAAAATATCTAAGTTAATAGAGTTGGTATTATTTTATTCCTTACCAGTAATGATTGAATTTTATTTATATTTATTGTAGTATGATTCCATTGATGTTTATATTTCAAAAGAATGTAGAGACGCTTCAATTGACAAATAACCTACACGTAGAGCGCATACATCTGATTTTCTGTTGTTGCTTTTTGGGAGGTTTCCGCGAAGCACTTTGTATAATGAGTAAACGCACTACCATATCCATGTTTTTGGATGCGTTTAGTTAAAGGTGTGTTTGTGTGGATTTGGAGAGGATATGGATTCTTCGGGTGTGTACACTGCTTGGATTTAAAACAGGAAATTTGTATGTGTGTGTGTTAGAGAGAGAGAGAGAGAGAGAGAGAGAGAGAGAGAGAAATTGGGGTGAGAGAAGGGAGGGCAGAAGTGTTCGAGAGGTAGAAAATGACGTTGCATGTAAGGGAAGGATAGAATTATGGAGGATTTGCGTGCACTTCAGTCATAAATCAAGGTGGAAGTTTGTTGGATGTTCGTTACTCGTTTTGCATTTTGCGTTTCATCATGTTAAGATTAATCTTTCTTCTTTGGATTTCAGCTTCATAGAGGAAAAGAAGGCTGGAAACCCAGACATTTGCAAGAGAGAGAGAGAGAGACGAGTGGAGGATAACAGAGGAAGAAGAAATCCTAAATGAAATGAAAGAGAGAAATGCGCACTTATCCTCGGAGGAAGCTTGAGACAAGGGAAAGGTCTAGGTTATGAAAACGTGTGGTTATTACTGCCTTTTTACCAAGCTCTAGCAGTAGATCAGTGTGTATTAAGACGAATGTTTTATACTTTTTTATACGTTTCCCTTTTCTGTATGTAGATCATTTTAGAGAATAAATTTCGGAGTATAGCAAGGGAAATGCTTTTGTGTACCATAACATAAAATGTTTTATGAAGCAATTCATTCTCAAACTAATTTATTAATTATTACTAATAAAAATGGAGCTGACTTCTACACTTACCATAACAAAAATCTTTAGTTTATTTCTTAATTTGAGAAGGTAGAGAAAAGCATTTTATTTTTATGAGCTATTACACGTATTTACCCATCATTTGCGACCACAAATAACAGAGAAGGCCTGAATAATGAATGTGTAGTGTGATAAAATCAATAACGAAAATTTAGGTTAGGATGTCTTTAACGGTTTAGAGAGCCAATAATGTGTTTTGGTTGTCGTCTTGTCAATTATGATCGCTAAATGGACATATTGTGATTAGATAGAGTATACAGTCCTCGTATTGTCCGTGGCGGTGGTAAATCCTCTAGTAGACCTTCACTGTACGAGGGACTCACAGGTCAAGGGGGTCCAGTCAGATGCCTATTAACTATTAAATGTCTTAGAAAGCTATTTCTCTGCTTTGAATCTCACTGGATGTGGAAAGAATAGTTATGAAAGCAGTTACAAATTGTAGTAATTGTGAAACGTTTGTTCTACAATTTTACAAATCAGACAAATATTCTATCAAAGCGTTATAGAAGCATGGTTTTTAATAATGAAAATATTCGGTTTTTACAATTCGTGTCTGTTACATAACTACTATATCCTCTTTTACTTTAAAGTGACAGGAAGCGACTTATTGTTACTAATTCTTAAGTCATATAAAGAGTTACTAGAATACATTCTTGCTTCTATAGAAATCAGCATACATAATAAAAGGCAATCACTTTGGTCATGAATACACTGACATTTACTATAAATTAAGAAACTGACTTATCTAGCAGACTCATCATGTGCCATTTTTGTAATTTTAGTGACAAGATTACTCTCGATTTAAACACTGTTTTTGATTTGTGCACATATTATTTAGAGTTTGAATAATTGAAGTACTTAAGTCGAGTTATACAATACCATATTACTATATAGATTTATTACCTCTCCTAAACATACGTATTGAAGTATTGTTGAAAGTCTAATATAGTAAGAAGGAATAATTCAATAAAATTGCAACGTTAAGTTTATACAAATGAGCTACGATTCTACTAACAATTGCCAAGGTTCCGATCCCTTGATAGGATTTTAGCCGCACAAGCATTTATTTTTATAAAATAAACTGGCAACACTTAGATTTACAGTGCTTAGGTACGGGAAAACTCACAGTACTTTTCTATTATGTCGAATAACGTTTACCCCAAGTTTTGTGCAGCTAGGTCTAAGTGAATGGAAGGAATTTGAATAATTATTTTAAATGGGTTGGCAACACTGAACTACTGCACCAATCAAGATTGTTCCAGTGGCTATGAACTACTCTAGCCAAGGCCTTTCGAACGACACCTCAGGTACATCTCTACACTTTGTGGTCTATGATGTAGATTTTTGGGCACAGGTTAGCAACACTGACAACGAGGTTCTTGGGACGGAAACACACACAGTATATTGATATTTTGTCAAATAATGTTTATGCCAAGTTTGGTGCTCCTATGTCTAAAATAATGCAATTTGAAAAATGTAATTTCATAGAAAAGAGATTGGCAACACTAATAAATGAGTTGCTTGGAGACGTGCACACACAAGTGTTTTTGTATTGTACCTGATGTTGTTGCCAAGTTGGTGCAGCTATGTATAACTGTATAGAAGCAATCTGAATATTTTAAAAATAGATGGCAACACTGAACTATTTCACCAATCAAGACGGTTCTAACGGTCCTCAGCTAGTCTAGTCAAGATCTTTCCAACGACATCTCAAACATCTCTCTACACCTTGCAGTTCCTGAGATGTAATTTCTGGACGCGTACGGACACCATGAGAGGGATTATAAAGTCTTATCAGCTATCTATAGCTTCGCTATCAGGGACCTAAAAGCAATAAGATGCTCAGGAATCGGCGATGATCCTCAACTTGTTTAGCAAATTGTCCCGTTTTCCAGCAAGAACGTAAAAATGACCGTTAATTGAACATTTTTAATATGTGTGCCAAGAAAATCTTAACCATAAATTTCAATGCAAAAATTACGACATTTAGTCTTTACTAATTGGATACTACTAGACTACGTTACGGAACTGACCCCCCCCCTCCACTTGGCAAAACACTCGCCGTTGGTATGGACAATTTCAAGAAACAGGGTGTTATGTAAGAAGAAAAGTCCAGGGCAACCAGGCTTTTCAGCGAAGCCCGCGCAAGCCCACTCGTCGTGCTAGCAGAGAACTTCCATACATGATGAGACTCTTTGGCGTGCGTTACGACGACGTTTGCATATGAAACCATACAGATTGCTACTGGTGCAAGCTCTTCGTGTAGATGCCAAAAGAAAACGAACAGATGTTTGTGCTAATCTGTTAGAGATTAGCACACATGAAGGACACGGTATGATTGTCAAAGGAAGATTTTCAGTGATGAAGAAATCTCCCATTTAAGTGGAAGTGTCGCTCCACAATGTATGCATATAAAAACTGTAGAGTGCGAATCCACATTATAGAGCATGAACGTGATTCACCAAAGCTTAATGTTTCCATTAGAAATGTTTATGGCTC
This sequence comes from Lepisma saccharinum, assembly GCA_022664845.1. Lineage (NCBI taxonomy): Eukaryota > Metazoa > Arthropoda > Insecta > Zygentoma > Lepismatidae > Lepisma > Lepisma saccharinum. The sequence goes on along the minus strand of JAGDQP010036876.1, from coordinate 3,495 downwards.
TTTCGTCTTTTTTATAAACACTGCTACGGAAAACTTCTATCTTGAAATGTTGCAGGACTGACTACTTTCATAGATGATTAGAGACTGAAGATTGAATATTTTTGTAGCAAGACAAAGCACGGTCACATTGGTTCACCGAAGTTCATCAGTTTCTAAACAAAACGTTGCCTGAGCGTTGTATTAGACGCACGGGATCCCACGACTTGGCACTACACTTTTTGCCTCCAAGATCTCCCGACATCACGCCATGTGACTGCTTTTTATGCGGATACATAAAAGACTGTGAATATATTCCGTCATTTCCCGCTGACCTGGATGAGCTCAGAAGAATAAGAACGGGTGCAGTAATTTCTGTGATAGAAGACATTCTAAGACGCGTTTCGGATGTTCATCTATCGGCTTCATGTTAGTCCATAGATTCACATTTAGTAACTCAGTTCTTACTATAAAATTGTTCATTTTTATATGTATTACAAACTATAAAGTAAGGCCTAAACTTTCACTCACCATAATTACAATGCAAAATTTGCCCTCCACCCATTGAACGGACAACATTAGTTGTTAAGATATCACAGATCCCTGTTCAATTAGTTACAAGACTATACTACAAATAGGATGGAATAATCAAAGTACGTTATGGTTGGAAATATTTGAAATGTAATATCTCTTATGTTGGACTTGGAAGTAATGCGAATATGTTGAACAACTGTAACGAAAATATCTAACGTAGCATTTTATAGGATATTAAGTAATGATGCTTATCTGAAATATGAATACATTCAATGTATGTGAAAGATTGGTGTTGAGTGATCAATATAATTATGGTCCCCCCCCAATAAATGATGTTTGATCTGAGATATGATATTCTATCATTATAACAGATTAGAGATATAAACGTACTCATCTACTCAATAAGACATTTTGTGGGATGGGTTTTAGTGACTCATCCGAAATATAGTAATGGTGTTTCTGAGGCTACAGAATAATAATTAAAGAAATATGAAGTTCGCCACGCTGGAAAGAAACGGATTTTCGTGCAAAATACTAATGATAAAAATAAGATAAGATGACAGATTCAAAACTATCTTTTTATAATTTTGAAGAATCAAGAGAAGCTATTGAAAACGTTAGAAAGATTCAGTGCATATTGTGATTTACAAGAATTCAAACAGTAGAAAAGACAAATCCTGTTAACATGTCTTTCTCCTGAATTGTATGCAAGGTTAAAAAAATAATAATTCATCGTAAAAAAGTGGTGCAATTATCGTTTAAGGAACACGAAGATCTTTTATTGAAGTTGTACGCTAAACACAGCAATAAAACAACCAAACGATATAAACTTCATAGGTTAGTGCAACCAGGTGGTCAACCAGTGAAATATTATATTGAACAGATGCGTAAGCAAGCAACGAAGTATAAATTTGGATCATTCGAAACTAAAGGTTGCAAAGATCAAATGGTACTTGGAGTAAGTGACTGGTGTTAGAGAAAACGTTTACTTTAAGAAGGCGATTTATCATTTGAGAATGCGACAGCACTTGCTATTTAATGTGAAACAATTTAAACAGAAAGCAAAATGATAGGTAATGCTTTTAGATCGTCAAATTTTATTTCAACCGAAATTAATGCAGCAGAAAAAATGAAGCGTTTCGCAAAGCCAACTAACAGTGACAGCAAAGAAAATAGAAGGATGCAGTTAAAACCGTGTGGTTACCGGCATCCTATACGTGAATGTCCAGCGTTCGGAAAAATATGCAACTTTCATAGAAGAAAAATGATTTTCAGTCCTACTGTTTTTAGAAAGAAGAAAGATAAAGAAAGCAAGGTTTATACAGTAGAATCCAACTCTAAATCATACTCAACCCATGATTTAGAGACAAGCAGGAATATCAAGAGAAAATATATGGATTGGCCATATTATATCAAGCAATAACCAAGAGGATAATGATACACTGATGCTTGGGTTAACAATGCAAGATACAGGGATACAAACTATAACATATTCAGGGGCAGGGTATAATTTTATTGACACGATCACCAGGAGGAGAACTGGCTTGGAGACTCAAAGACTACCCTGTAATACATTTTTGAAAACTATATCAGGAGGCAAACTTCCAAGTATTGGAAAAGTAGACATATCCTGTGTATACAAGTATAACATAATAAAGCTAACATTTTAGGCACAAAATATTCGCTACCATATACAATTTTAGGTAAGCAGCGAGTATCTAAACTTTGTTCCAGATGAAAAAATAGGTTGTTAGATGAGAGAGACAAAATTTGTCCTGTACAAACACTAATGATAAAACAAAAAGTGATACTCATATGTTTAGAGAAAGCAGAAATGACAAATTAAGTGTCTGGAACAACAGTTAATTAAGATGCAGACAGAATTACAGCAAATAAGAAATTATTAGTTAAGGTGCAAGATCAAAATGTTAACGTTTACACGTACCAAAAACCCTTATCTGATAAAGAAAATGAAAATGTTAATTTGTGTCGGACATACTGTTTGGTTAGTTACAAGAAGATGACTACAAACAGGACGGAATAATCAAAGATCGTAATGGTTGGAAGATTTGGACCCAGATGTTGGACCCTGAATAACCCTGATGTTAGACTTCGAAGTAATACGTATATATTGAGCAACTGTAACGAAGATATCAAAGATAGCATTTTATAGGACATTAAGTAATTATGATTATCTGAAATATGAATACACTCTAAATAATTCTGGGGTACCAGAGACAATATCGGTATTGTCATTCAGTTATTCTAGTATTATTGTTGCCGTAACGAAAAACGTGGTCACATTTACGATATGTGACTTTCAAAAATGTCAATAAATGTTGATTAAGCATTGTTAATTTGAGTATTGTTACATTTCCAATATTTTTAACCATATTATTAACAATACTCACTGTCAGGACGGAACCATAAATTATTGTTGATTTAAGCTTATTCAGACATTAATTTCTTACGCATGCGTACACGTTTACCATACTTCTGTTACGAATTTAAGAAAGAAAATTAGGTAACCATATTTATCTCAACAACATAAAAAAAATGCAAAATTACTGCAACCGCACCAACCCTGACCTTTATGATGAGTTCTTGATGATGATCAATATAATAATATTAACATTTAAATGTGAAGATATGAAGATATTTACGCATGTTTATATTACGTTATATAAATTTTTATTTACTGTTTACAGTTGTGGTCAACAGATGGCAATACCTTTTTTAAAAAAGAAAAACTTGTACACTTGAGGTTTATTGTTTTTATACAATCGGGTTATACTTTGCCGAATTAAACGTAGGATTATATGCTGGCATATGTTTAAAGAAATTGCTTAAAGGATTTTGGAAAGAATATCAAATGAATATATATTTTTCGTATATTAGCGTGAGCTTTTGTTACGAGTAGTTGAAGAGTGATTTGCGTAACACTTTACTCTTTTAGGAGCTGAACATTCTAGTTGAAGCGCAACT
>JAGDQP010036875.1:0-18864 GCA_022664845.1 Lepisma saccharinum | reverse complement strand
ATTATAGTTCATACACTATTAATTTGGTACCTCTGAAATTGTATTCTTAATATTAATGGACTATCTTGATTGACAGATTAAACCGAGAAGAAGAGAAGTGAAGAAACCAGTTCCTAATTTTAACTGGTAAATGCCAGTCAGATATAAGGCATCTGTTTCGTGCACTTGAATACGTAGACATACAATTGACGAGTTTGGTGCAAGAAGAACATTTCAGAAGAAGTGCCTGTTTTGAGTGAAATGCTTTATTGTGTTCATCCATCTTTTATTCACATGATCCCAACATTTGTGTCAATGTTTTGAAAATTGATTGATATCAATTTTGTCCAGAACAGTCGAAGTATGAAGGACTGGAAGTCCCCATTCTGCCTAACACACTTTCCTGTCTTTGTCATGAGATCAGGTATCACGGACACTGACTTGCTTCTGTTGTATAAAGTTTATGGCCTTTAGGCATCCATGGCTCGGGCCGGAATAAGATTAAGATGAGAGAAGGAGTCGGCCAGGGCTTAAGTCGGAGGTACTATCCCGGCACTTGCCTTGTGTGACTGAGGAAAAACGCCGGAAAATCTCAGTGAAGATAGTCGGCTGATGGTGTTGAACTTAGGAATTCCTGAATGCCAAACTAAACCCTACCAGTTGATTTACTGCCGCTTGGTGAAAATAGTGACAATGCAATTTTATTCAGATAATAGTGAACCGGCCAGAAAATCGAAATATCTTATTATATGCTGAAACAAGCTTAAATACCAACTTTTCCTATGCATATGTACAAATAAAAAGCAATGAGCGTCGAGCTTTGAACGACACTGTCAGTTAGGGATACTGTGACAGTGACTCAAGGAAAAAAACGAAGTAAATGTACCTGTAAAGCTTTGGAATTTGTTCGTATGAGTGTAGACTTCTCGGCATCATGTCTGTTAATTCGATATAAATAATCTTCGTATTCTAACAGCTTACCTCCAGGTTTGGCATCAACCAAGTTCGCCATGTCTGTGACACACTTTTCACAAAACGTTAAATGAATTTGTAATTTTATGTCTACAGTATTCAAGGGCACGAAAAGAGTGACCTTATAACTGACATAATCACTGACATTTACCGATTAAACTAAGAATTTGTTTCTTCCCTGATCTTCTCACATCAACTGTCAACAAGATATTCGATTAATATTAAAAATACAATTTCAGAGACATCAAGAACTTTAAGCACAGGCTGGGAGCCCAGTAGGCGAAACAGGAAGATACCTTGCAGTGAGAAAAAGCTGGACGTGCTATCTCCCTGATTATAAATAATAGTGTGTTCGGTCATGCTCGAAATGAAGCGTAATTGGATAACTTTGAAGATTTTTGAAAGTAGTCAGTAAATTGAAGGAACATGGTTTTATTCCCAAGAGAAGTTAGTACTTCTGGCTTATATGAGAGTTATTTTCAATTGTCTTATCGATAAAGGCACTGGAACACTTAAATCTAAACATAGTGTCTATTTCTCCTTTGGATGGTTTTTATCTGTTTGTCTCCTTTTTAGGATTTTGTCACAGAATATCGGATTGTTCTGCACTGCCATCTCTGGTCGCAAGTTGGGACGAATCAAGGGTGCGGATGATGCATCAATTTGTACAGTTAAGTTAGATGGTCATTGTTGATGTGGTGCAAACGTTGTATTCAAGCTTGCCGAAAAATTGCTTTCCTGCCTGTTAGCACGATTACTATGGCCAGTAATGTAATTCAATGCGTCATAATATTGGCATAAGATGGCTTGTTTACATTCCATCTTTAGCTTTAAATGATTATCATAAACAACCACGGGCGTTACAGACCGAAAGGTTCTGAGCCTGCCCCAACACCATCTGTCCGCGGTTGGTGGAACTGCGTCCACCTGAGTAACGGCAGTATGGTCAGCATTGCGCGCCACCTGGTCACGAACAGGTGTATTAGGGGCTTTCTAGTTTCCAGACCGAGTGGCCGTCACGTCTTTATTCACGTGACTCCTTAGTTTGTCTCACGGGACGCCGAAAAGTGGGATTCCAGCCGGGAATTGAACCCGGGACCACGCGGTGATGAGTTCAATGTTCTAACCATTAGACTATGGAGCTCCCAGTTTTAAATGATATTTAAGACAAAAAATCCAGTAATACACAATGCAATAATTCATTATATCTCGAGTAATTCATTCTTTTCTTTCACCTTACGGTAACGTGGATATTTCCATATCCTGATTAACAACACTAGCTAATGCAATTCCTTTTTCTCTAACCCAGCCCACGTTGTCTTCAGGCTACATCAATGTTCTCAAACTTTTCTACCTTTCAGCACATTGTTTCGCTGTTTGTGCTACTACGACACACCAGTACAGTAGGTAGCAGCACTGCGCTGAAGCCATTACCAACATAAAAGATGATTACGTGAACAAATGTCTCGAATGCTTTCGAACTTTACCGAAGGGTACGTAAGCAAGTCAACTCGCATACCCATATCCCCCCAACTTACCCAAATAACAGTGTAAAGTATTGACGAAAGTGTCTAAGGCATTGAAGTGATGTAAAGGCGGTGAAATTATTGTACGCTCCGATTCATAGAAATGGCCGACGGAAAACATTGTAAGTCTGAAAACTGTACAACTTCACAACACTGAACCAATAAATGAGGCAACGATCACTATAAATCTATAATATCGAATATTGGCATGGTACTAACGTAGTCTAACTTCTAAGAATTCAACAGTATCTACCAATTGGTCTATGAATCTGAGTGTACTGATCCCGATTAACGACCCTCTCGCTTTCAGAAAAAGCATAGAAAAGCAAAACACAAAAAAGAAGCGTGAAACAGAAAGACAAAAGAATTGATTCGATCCACTGCAACTATAATCAGAAACCACGAAATAAAAATTTTATTTGCTTCAATGAAAAATCTAAATGTTTATGAAAGGAACATCAACAGTGATTCAAGCTGTTACATTTTGTTTTCATTTGGATTTTCTCTGGTTGTTAGTGTGTGCGAAAGTAATAAACCTCCAATTAAAGCCTCGATCCAACTACCAAGCGACCGTAGCTCAGTTGGTGGACCGTTTTCTTCACATTCGGGAGATCCTGGGTTCGATACCATTGACCAACTATCCTGACTAAGGTTCTTCCAGGGTTTTTGCTCAACCGCACCAGGAAAATGCCCGAACAGTACCTAGTACTTGCCCCTCCCCCTCCCTTACTGGCTGACTTCTTCGCACGTCCTTTATTTTACCATTAACCGGCCTGAGCCATGCAACTATTGATTGGCAGCATCTTGTTTGCCATCTTTCCACCGCTACTACACACCTATCGGAGTCAACCTTACCTCGAAATTTTACTTGGTCATCTTCGGAATAAATAAGATTTCTGCAGTTAATGTTTAGGATGCTGAATGAATTGGTAGTTTATGAAACGGTTGTAAGACAATTTCAAACTAGATTAAATGAAATTATGGCGAAGAGAGCCATAATGAGACTAAAACTACAGTTTTGAAGCAGATTTTGATTAACGAACATACGTCCATCATAGTTATCAATGATATACATCCACCTACGGAAAAATATGCATCCACATGGTCAACGCATCAAATTGACGTGCACGACCCGACAGCACATCTCCACAACGACAGCTCGGCGTGTGGGATAAGATGATCATACCTTTATTCCTCCCATTTTTAGGTTTCATTCACGCTTTAATTTCCCACGATAGTCCATTTCCTTCCATCAATGACTGTTGATCCTAACTGCATCAGATTTCAATGGCCATTCCACTAACAAGTTGTAAATTAGAATTACGATAGCAGAAGTATAAGGGATAGGAAAACAAGCAACACGCTTTGCTACTTTGATTCGGCTTGATTCCGCTCTATCTGACTTTTGAATCTACAAAATTTTAAAAAGACCAATGCATATCAGAAGCGCCCTCATTAGTTTATCATTGCACACGTTACTACTAACAAGACTAGCACCTCTGTAATCTCTTATTGGAAACAAGGGATAAAAATAGGTGACGTTTACTTCCCATGAGACTTTCAAGTTCCCGATCGCGATGCTAGCATCTATGAAAGAGGTGACATTTATTTCGCCTAAGACCTTCAGGTCCAAGGTCGGAAGTGTCGTCTTTCATACTTTCAGTCCATCATAGACTTTCTGGCACAATGTACGCCTGAAACACGCCTCCACCATTCACAGGAGGCAAGTATCTTCACTTCATTCCTCGTCCAGATCTTTTTGGTAGTATGTACCCCGAGGAAATTGGGCCTGATACACCGTTCGAAGGAATTTATCGCTTTCGACTATAACCGTGCAAGCGCTACATGGAGGTTCAAGTACGTCTTGAGGTTGAGGGTGGACCTCGTGAGGCTTGGACTGCCGAGGCTTAATATCTTTCGTCCAGACAAAAATTATTTTCGTCCATTGACTGGGACTTGTTTAACATTGTATAAAAGAAAAACCTTTCAACCTGGTTTAATTTCGACGATCGTCAAAATTCGATGAACAGTTTCTGGAGACACGATGTTCACAAGTAGACAGACAAATAGGTTGTTCATTACCTACAATGAATAGTTCATCTCAATGGTGAAAACTAATAAAGCATCGCCACTGCTGAACCAGAATTCAATATAATTCACTGATGAACCACAAAAGGAAGCCACAAGTCTTCCAAGCAAAACTTTGTGCTATTGTTACTAAAACATCATATATACAACACATACAATTATTTAAATGACGACAATGTGTGTGTTGTGAGAGTTTAGTATTGGTATTAGTACATCTGTACCAGATTCAAACAACATCCAGTTCAGTGTATTGACCTTACAGACATGTATATGTAATGGTTTTAGATTTCTATGTGGTTTTGTGGCTTTTCAGATTAATGGGCAATGAATGACTGATTACTCTACGCTTACAAACTTTCCGACACAAATGAAAAAAACTATGGAAAAGAAACAAGAAATTAAAGAAAAGGGTAAAAAAAAATGGAAGAAAATAGAAGCTCTTCTAACTACTACTGCTCCAGGTGTTTCATTTTTACCTCTTTTATGTCTAAAAAAGAAGAAGAAGAAGCTTCAAAATCACTCCTCCTAATTACATATACACTTCCTCTTCTTTATTTTGAGAAGAACGGATCTGCCCGAAAATGTGAGACGAACTTTTACCCTTAGTATGCAGGGTCAAGTCTTCCCTCTTCTTATCGTTCAGTCATTTTTTGCTCTTCTTCCCATCAACTCCTCTCCATAATTACATGGAAGAGAACCCGGACAGTAAACTTAACAGTATGATTGAAGAAACAGGCAGCTTCTTTCTTTACTTTTTCATCTTCTTTCTTGGCCCCAACTACCGAGAGAGATACCGACCACTGATCTCTTCAAAACGACGCGTTGATGGATGCTTTTCAAGGCTGCAATGGACGGTTTTATTCGCACTGTGAGAACTGAAATGGGAAAAAAGCGAGACGATGACTCAAAAACTAATTAAACGAAGTACTCTCTGCTAACATTACATTGATAGACAACGGAGAAGGGGAAGAAAATAAGAAAGCCTTCAAATGCTATCAATTCCAGTATTGCCAGGCACATACATTTTTATCACTAATAAATTGTGTTTTTTCTCAAGCTCGGCGAGTACTCTTTTGACAAAAAGAATGGCAAAAGTAGCGGCCAGGGCCTTTGCAAGGTTAAAAAAAATGGTAAAATTATTTCTATGTAACAATTACTAAATTGGCCTAAACTAAAATATATAAGTAATCAAGTCACACATATACTTTTGAATTAAGTATCTTCTAATAAAATTCGTTTTTAAATTGTGTTGGACTCTTTGTTTCCACGGGTTCGCAAAGCAATGTTAATGAAAACAGGTATTAATTTTAAGGTATAACATTTTCAAATTGGCTCGCGTCATGCAAAAGGTTGAATACCACTAACTTACACCAAAAGCGGAATTTGTTTAATGTTTACTATAAGTTATTATTATTATTATTATTATTATTGCGTTCGATTGGTTTAAAAACCATGGAAATAAAATGCAGAGTTAATTTTCAAGCTTCTAATGTTCTGATAAGGCACCATATTGAGAATCGTACGACCGAAGTGCCACTTGGGGTATCCGCATACCAAAATTGGAGCTTAGAAGAGGATTTTGTCTAATATTTTAAAACCGTCGTAAATCCATGTTAATAAATGGCGACACGCACACCAACTGAGCAGCCAAGATGAGCGTACCATCCTCAAATAATGGGTTATGTTCGTCATCACTCTGTTTCGCTTTACTCCGTTCCATCTTCTCTTTTTTCAGTGTGTCCTTAGGAACAGAGATGTCGAAAACAGGAACTCATTTGTCACTTACAGGTACGGCGATATATGATGTAACGTGTTTGATAATAATCACAGAAAACAGAGAGTTTGATAATGCGCCACATAGTGTAGACCAGTGTTCGTTTTGCGCAATTTCCAGAGAGGGGAAAAGAATTACTGAGATATACAGATGCTTATCAGAATAATGGAAACACCTGAACGAAAGTGCAACTTACCAGATTAATATGGTGTCGGGCCACCTTTCGCCTTCAGAACAGCCTTGATGCGACGTGGGATGGAGGCATAGAGGTCGTGAATGGTAGCAAGTGGAATATTACACCATTCCTCGTGCAGGGCATCGGCCAGTTCTGTGAGAGAGGATGGAGGTGGAAATCGTCGCCGGAGTCGTGTTTCCAAGATGGACCACAGATGTTCAATTATGTTGAGATCTGGGGATTGGGCGGGCCAGGGGAGGTGTTGAACTTCATCCCGATGTTCCTCAAACCACGCTGCAACAACTCCAGCTGTGTGAATGGGTGCATTATCATCCTGGAATATGGCGTCATTGTCCGGGAACAACATCCGGACCATAGGATGCAAGTGGTCTCCTAAAATTGCGACATAATCGTTGGCAGTGATGCGTCCGCGAAGTGTGACCACAGGACCCAATGAAAACCATGATATTGCGGCCCACAGCATCACCGTGCCGCCGCCATGTTTCACAGTTGGGCGGAGACACTGCAGATCATACGCTTCTTTGGGCGTTCTCCACACATAAACACGGCCCGTGGTTTGGAATAGGGTGAATGGTGACTCATCCGACCATACCACACGTTTCCAGTCGTCAACGGTCCAAGTTGCATGGTCGCGGCACCATTTGCGGCGTGCTAAAGCGTTCTGGTCCCTGATGAGAGGTTTGGCCCGTGCAACACGACCCCGTAAGTTCATGTCATGTAATTCGCGGCGGACTGTGATTGTCGAAACAGGTTGGGGGAGGTGCTGATTGAGTTCCTCCGTCACTTGCGCCGCAGTGGCACGACGGTTCCGCGTGACAATGCGCTTTAATACCCGGCGTGCCCTGTCACTGATGCTTTTCTTCCGCCCACTGTTCCGCTTCCCCGATGTGGTTTTCCCGTGTGTTGTGTAGGCCGTCATCACCTTCGACACTGTCCCTGGCGACACACCTAACACACTAGCCACTGCCGTCACACTCACTCCACATAACCGCGCACCAACAATTTGCCCTCTCTGAAACTCTGAGAGGTCTCCCATTTTACACTACCTCCGTCTGCTGCAGCCACTGCACACTCCTGTTCCACGACGCCTGACGTAGTATGGAGACCGACCTAACACACCACCACCAGCAGTCCGGCGCTGCGGTCGCCACGACACCACTGCCAACCCATACATCTGACGTGTTGCCAACTACAGGTGTTTCCATTATTCTGATAAGCATCTGTATATTATACGGTATTTTAGGATAGTCCACATCCCAGGCTTGAGTATCTCTAAACAGAGCAAGGCAATATTTTTTCATAGAGGGAAAAATCCCAACCAACTCCTGCTACACATTGAACACATCGGCTCGGGTCTTGTTGAGGCAATTCAATTCAAAACTACTGCTTTTCCTTCATACAAATTATTAGATTCATGGAGGGTTTTTTTTTCCTTTCAGTCTTCCGCCTTTATTTACCTACATTGAACGAGAATATCCCACTAGTTCGTACTGGCAACTACAAACTTGCAACACACAACCATATCCTCCCCAGGGCAACTAGTCTTGTTATTAATCATGGTGATAGCTGACGATGATGATGCCAGCGTGGACAATGAACAATACCATCACACAAATTGCATCTAACTCTGTCTCGTCAATTTTAGAACGAACTTTTTTTTTCTCAACCTTTTGCCTTATCTACTCGAGATAAATAACGTTTCAAGAGCGAGTCCTCGTGTTTTTACTAACATCTGTTATAATTCCCACGTACGTCAATAGCAACAAAGATTTAAAGTCAGTGGTGTAGTGGTAAGAAAGAAAAAAATAGGACAAGGCCGCTTGATTTACGGGTATATTTGTAATAAAGCCATAAAAGTAACAATGCCACTGCTACTACGAAAAAGAATAAGCGAGGGTTATCGCTAAAGCCGTAGCTAGGAAATTTTGTTATGGTTAGTTGTAAACATAGCCTGAGAACGAACGAAATTAGCAATTTTCAAATTATACGACTAATTTCAATTTATGGTTATATTTCGCTCCTCTGACTGATATATTCTCGAGCCCATAAGTTTTACTGTTTATTTTCTCGATAAAGAAGGTTCTATGAAAGTGTATGCTAAAATATATTAACTTCTGGATGTATCAAAAGAAAAGTTTAACATGTAAGTGTCCATTGTCAGAAGACGAACATCATCAAGGACACTTATAAATAAAAGGCATTAAACAAACATTAAAAGACATTATCGATAGAGCAACAGCATGGCGATAATTAATTATAGTTACGAAATATATTAAGATCAGCCATGTCACTGAATGTAAATTCATGAGTTGTACAGACCACTTGGGAATAAGCCAGCGGTTTTCAATCAGTAGTCAAACAAAATTATCTTACCGGTCTTCACCAAATTAGTACATTTCATTATTTTATTTTGTTTTCCTTTTTGTAGGTTTTGACAGTACAGAAAACTGGCGCTTACATTTCTTATTCACAACTGAAATTTCAAAATATATTGTAATTTCTGGAACTTATGATAAATTGCAAATTAACTGTCATTTCATTGCATTATGTCTTGCAATAACCACGTTTGATACACAAACAAAAAATATTTTGGAGGAAAACTGGAACATATATCATAATGAACTTTAAAAGAAGATAATAAATGACTGTAGATGTGGATGTGAAATTTTGGGTATTTTAATCAAACAATTTTTTAAAGTAAACACTAAAAATTCCCCGATTCTTTTCTGCCTTCCCAGTACATGTCCTTGTCCTTGTCTTTGCCGGTCCACAATTGTCATAAGCGTTGCCGGTTCAGCCGCTGCAATTCAACCGCGCGACCAAATCGCAGTGCATTTTTGTGTAAGCGATTTAGTCGCTGGATTTATATATACTACACCTGTACCATGTTCAGTTCGCTGTCAGTGTTGGCAGAAACAAGATGGTTAGCACCACACAAATGCTATGTATAGCATTAGTTACAAGAAAAAGGAGGCTCCGAAGACGGAGAAGCACATGAGTTCATCCTTTAAACAAGAAGAGATTGACACTTGGGCAATCTCTTCTTGTACGGCGAGTTAAGAAATAACCCAGATAGTTTTATAATAGTATTTTCTCCCCAACATCTAAGTTTATTCCCTCAAGCTATAACTGAAGGCATATTAGAAGACCTCCCCAAAATAATGTAATTTCTGAGAATTGACATGTCTCACTTCCCGGAATTTCGTTTTTACTTTATGATTTAAGTAAAAATAATTCTCAAAATAGCTTTCATTGTGTCCGAAACTAACCACAACCAAAGATAACATTGTTAAAATGTTGATGCATGGATGCATCCAGACAGTGTGTGTGTGTATACACACACACACACACACACACACAGAGAGAGAGAGAGAGAGAGAGAGAGAAACGGCTTTGCTTGATTTGTTACCCGAGGCAAAGAATTATTTCTCAGTTCTGACACCTGATCATAAAATGAATCAAACAGAAGCAAAAGATCTTTGCCACTCGGTATTGATCAAACGGTGGGAAGTATATCTAAATCATGTTTTTAAAACGATAAATTATAAGCATATGCTTGATTTTTTTCTTTCTTCCTTACTCAGTTTCTCATATGTCGTGACAGAAAGAGATTGGCAATGAAAACAACTGTCAACCCTGTTGAAAATCGCGCGACTAAACCGCCTAGTGTCCGGTGCTTCAAAAGAATATATCGATTTATTTTTTGCTCCTCCTCCAAATCGCCGTTGGAATCGCAGATATTTCATTTCTCTCGGCGGGTAAATCCTGTCGATACGATCAAATCGCCAAGTATGCGGTGCTTCATAAGAATGCTTGAGTTTTTTTTTTTTTCTGCGGTTGAATCGCGGCGGCTGAAACGCCTAGTGTGCGGCAGGGCTAAGAGTGAAAAGCACTGGCCTAAACTATCAGCAATCGAGTAGAGATGAAAGCATAGCATCGAGAGCTTTTGTCTAGGTACCATTCCGGTTATCGCCTGGAAAAACTGAAGTCACTATAGCTGGCAGCAGAATTCGAATCCGTGTGTCTCTCAAGTACTGATCTGAAATCCGCGACGTTAACGGCCAGCTGACGGGACCTGGATTTCCCTGAGTACATTAAAAAACGTTCGTGTTCGGAAACGGAAAATGAACGTTTCGATGCCCTTGTAATTACACATTTATCTACGCAATAAAAGACAATACTGGAATTCAATATGGCTACAGTTAATGTCCGAATAATCCAAATCTAAGTTGTATTATTTTCCCGTTAATTTGGAATAAGATATAGCTTAATAATAATAAAAATAATTTATTGTGTCTTACTCTTTGACACTTTCAGCAACTTTGATTTCAGTTAAAATGTTCTTAGGAATAACGGAATGAAAATAATTTTCTCACTTGAACAACAGTAACTTCGTTCCTAAATGTAAAACTTTTTTTTTAATTGTACAGTACTGATGTAATTGGCGTTCTATTTAATTTTGGTGATTACACAAGTTATGTGTAAATTTAATATAGTTACATTTTAAGTTTAGAGCTCCAGTACAAACTGCAAACATTTTATGCGATCAAAATTGTCACAGAGAAATTTTAAAGGTCATGCAATTGAAGAATACACGACAAAGACCTTGCAGAAATTCGTCGGAAATGATTGGATACACTGCTCTGGTTTCTGTTCCAAGGATTTCCTGCTTTGATTCCCGATGACGAAGCTAATTTACGAATTAGTTCAAGTCCTACTTTATTGACACTCGATTAGGACGCCAATATGTGCATAAGAAAAATCAGTGTTTTCTGTTTTGCAAGTTGCAGCAGAAACCATTACCATCCTCCGGCTGTTTGGTGTACTAGTATAATTAGTGCAATTCCTACTTGAAGTCACCACAACAAACTGACGGGAGTAGGTTCTAATGTATATGTTAACACATTATACGGTGTATATTCATAAGAACTCATTTATGAAGAAAGAAAAAAAGAAAAAAAGGGGTTTCTATAAATGCAAAAGCTCAACATGCTATGTAAATATTTAAATCCCCACTCTTGTCTCGTATTAATTACTGTCATACCGCTTTCGCGTTTTGTCAACAATCGTTCACTACAAAACAAAACAAACAGTGCTACCATAAAATTACAAGAATATCTCTAACGTTCCGCAGAGTGAATCCAAAATACATTTTATTATTCGTATTTACAAAATAAGATACTTATACTTATGTACGGGACGGGCGTAAGCCATAGTGCTGTTACCGCCCATAAAATTCATTTTATCTTTTATCTTATACTTATGTAGATTTTAATTTATTTGCAAACTGGGACAAAAATATATACAGAATGAGCCAAAAGTGGCAGCACACCCTTGTATTTCGGAAACAAAAAGAAAAAGTGAGATATCTGGTACTCCATCAAAGAACGACCAACAAGGTCACCGTCCTGAAACCGACATCATAGATTTTTTTTTAATGGAGGGGGCTGAGTAATGAGTATGTTGTATATCAAATACAATCAAGGTTTTCTGATAAATGCATTGGCGTACTCAGATTTGACATACGTGTAGATATTCAAATGTGATTCGCAAAGTAATTTGAAATAGCCAAACTTTGTTTCGGAAAGTGGAGATGGTACTGACTAAAGATGAAAGAATTCGTGTGAACTTGAATCCTGATGTCTGGAGAACACAAATACCGTATCATAGCCGACCATTTCAACAACTTATATCCAGAAAGACTACCAATTTCACACAGCACTGTCGTATTTGATACATATCATTTCGAGGAGCTGGGTCTGATGAAGGCAAATCACGTGACGGTCGCCCGAAAACTGCAATGGACGAGGGAACCTCAAAATTGTCTTAGCGTAGTTTGCCAGGAATCCATAACACAGCACACGTCTCTCAGCAGATGCAGCAGAAACAATCAGAGGATTATCTTGATAGACGTGCCGAGTTCTGTGCCTAAACTTTAGATTAATATCAACGAGATCTGGAGTGACAGCAACCCTCACCGGACGGAACCATCCAATCCAAACTCATGTCTGACGTAAATGTTACGACGAGGTGTGATATATGGGGTACCCGTACTATCGGACCGTTATTCATCGTATCAACGACAACACCTCAATGTTCAGCGCTAACTGGAAACGTTTCAGAAAACAAGTGTTCCATATACTTCAAACTGCTGATGCAGTTCCTCCTAATATTTTCAACTATATGGGGTTTCGTCACACTACAGAACAAATATTCTTCAGTGACCCCATATTCAACTCCGGTCACTGGACTGAACAGAGCCATATTGTGAAATGGCCACCCAGATCACCTGACTTTACACCACTATACGTCAATCTATGGAATGGATAGATGAAAAAATCGGTGACAACATTACCTTAACCGACACATTCTGGAGGCTTGTGATAGCATTTGTATATACTGTATATTCTTGTAACTGTGCTTAACGAGAGCCTTCTTAAGAATATAACAACACAGTGAAAAATAGTTGCATATCATATGGTACATTGCAAGTAGTTATTCTGATTACAGCAAGTGATTTCAGAAAAAAAAAGTCTTATCCACTATCAACTATGACCACTCCATCCCATTTGAAAAAAAAAAAACGTTGATGCAATATTTCGGCTATATTCAGAAAATATCCTAAAAGGTAGGTATCACTCAACCATTCTTCATTCTGAAGGGTACTCTGAGATTTAATTTCCCGTTTCCTTTTCGAAGGAAAACAGTGTTCTGGGACTTTGGACTCGTCCTGAACAGTAATTTAACTATTTAAGTACCATTGTTTTTACCCCCCCAAAAATAATGTTTCACGTGTCATTACGTGTCATTAGTAGTCGAAGATCAAATAATTCCAATGTTGTACATCTGCATAATGTATATGCTGCATAGTATAATATTATATCTATACTCATAACATGTGCATGTTGTGCCAACTTATGCTACTGAATTTTACTTGTCTACTGTCGTATTATATTGTTGTTGGCTCACAGATCATATCTTCCAAACTAATTGAAACAAGCTATTACTTTATATGCCTAGAAAGGGAGAGTAATATAACGAACGACGTGTCATTGCTAGATATGTATTTTCACTATACCCTTTTAATCAAGCGGTAGTGCGTTTGATCCTCGATGAGGAGGAAAGTGGTTCGAAATCACCTTAAAATTGTAGCTTTTATTCTGTGGTTCCACCAATGAATGACCATTACAAAAACAGAATAAGAATTCTATAATTAGTTGAGAATCATTTGAATGACGAATTTTGTATCTTTTTAACAATTTAAAGTTGTTTTTTTTGGGGGGGTAGGGGGGTAGGGAACACAATACTCTAGAATATACAATGGTTTCATTGAATTCTGTCAAAACATTCCTACCACAAAAATACTTCAATTAAATTTTACATTATTGTCCTTTTGTTCACTGACCCCTTCTACGCCGGCAACCATCATGTCCAAACAGTTTGGCGTATTGCATAACACGTGCAATTAAAAATTTATATTTCTAAGCTTGCGAGCACTAATACGCAAGGATGCTGAGAGTTTTTACTCTATTCTCTCTCATTCTTGGTGAAAGGCTTGAGACGTCAAAGAGGCCAGCAGTCTCTAAATATTTGAAAAGGATTATTGGAATCGCGTAGCTGGTGGATATCGATATTCTTATAAAACAGCGAAGTCTGCTCTGAGCGATGATGTCAATGAAAGAGAACCTGCCGGTCGTTGATTTACAGTTTATTAGAGACTTACAACGTTTTAAGCTTATTAGTGTCCACGGCAATAGGAGGGAGCGGACTGCCAGTGGCCAGGTCCTTAGTCTATGTACAATCTCGGCATTTCCCTGATGAAACAAATCCCTGGAAAATCTGTCACGGTGAGCCGGCAGCAGAACTCAAACCTGGCATATGTAACTTTAACTTAAGCATTAAAAAGTAGGTTGTTAAGAATTTTCCTTTAAGATGAACTAAATTCGATGACCTGAATACAAGCATATTTATTAATTACGCTCATTAGAACATTGGGAAAATATTGTACGTGCAACATTCGGGATTCTAAGTTACTTTTCCGGGACTCTAAGTAATAATTTAAATCAACAGAAAAAGGATATCTTTGATCAAAAAAATTTCCTATATCAAAATGGAACGAGTGAAATGTATTAAAATATAAATATATCGATAAGGTCAATGTAAATTTCTCATAAAAGATCTAAGTAAATATATAGTGAATGGTTTTCTAGCAAGCAAGAGAAGAAAAATAGTGAAGGGATGGCAGCGTGTGCTAAATTAATTAATTCCCAGAGAACCCCACAGTTTTGTCCATCTGTTCTGTGGTGACTGGGATGGGAAAGTATAAGGCAAAGTTATACTGCTTATCTGATTCTTTAGTACAGAAATTAAGGTCTCTACATTTTACGTATTAATACACATGTTGGTCTTTATTCTTTCAAACCACACAATCAACATTCCATCACCAAGCGTTTGACCGGAAGGTGGAAATGGGACACTACAGTTCATCTATCATCTTGGCCGCTAACACATCGACGGATTTGGTAAGAATAAAAGTGGGCAACGAAAACTACTACAGTCTGTCACACTGACAACATTAATAAATAAAGATGCTTCCAAAAGAATACGGTAAATTAAAGTGGACGATAACAATTTTGAAAGAAATTAACTATAAGGTTGATTTGGAGGGGGAGGGGGGGAAGAACGGTCAATAAAAATGAGAACATGGAACATAAATCTGTCATCATCGATCCATCTTAATCATGTAGACGTTTTGGATGTTCAATGACCATTTACTCATCTTTCTCACAAAAAAATAGGAAATAAAAAAACATATTTTAGACGGCCTGGACAGGGCAATAACCTATTTTGTTTACATGCCCTTGCATCCCTGGAAATCGATTCTCCCGGGCACCGTACGGTACGGTACAATGTCGTTCACCTTCATCCGATTTTCTTTTTTCAAAGGGGGTTGCTGCCGCCACGTGACGACTGCACGCTCCAGAGAATCGATACGAAATGAAAAGCGCATGCGTTGTTTCTTTGCTCTCCTACTGCACTTGGTTCTCAATGTAGCCAGGACAATACAACAAAATTATCTGTAGAGATTTAAAAAAAAATATTGATAGCCCTTAGACATCTTTGGTTTGGGTCGGGATAGAGAACTGGAGAAGGATGTGGGAATTCGGCCAGGTCCTAATTTGAATGTATGTCCTAGCATTATCCAAGAACCATCGAATGAAGATGACGTCCTAAGGACGGGGCCTACAGTTTAAAATGGATTCCGAACTTCTACATAAAGCTTATCCTAAACAATGAACAAATAAGAATATTCCTAGAACATACTTCTGGAATATTCCGAAACGGCAAATATCTGACACTTTCACAGAATATACGAGGGTCAGTCAAAAATTATCCGTAAATGGAATATCCTCAGAAATATGCGCAATTGCGCATTGAAAGTTGAAACTAACAATATTTAGTCCTAGAGGTATTACCACATCTATACGGAGATATTTATATAGCAATGCCTACAATATAACTATGCTACATGGGTTCTAAAGGGTGACAACTCTATCTTGCGACAAGTTCTCAAGGACATACGGTACCTAATTTTTATACCCCTCTCCGCAGAGTTCAGAAATACCCTCCCCGGGGTTTCTCTGAAAGACACATTGTGACCAAAATCGCACAGAAGTCATCGATGTACTTTATATCTAGCTGTGGAAACATTATCTTCGCCTAATCCTTTCACCGAACGTAAATAGGGGAAAACTTTGAATATGTCTCTTTTTATTTAATGACAGTTTCGTGCCTCTAGCAGAGCTGAAATCCAGTCACTTTTGGTAACTCGGCGCCCCGGTCCGAAATGTGAACCGACTGACCTGATTGACCTGAATTGCCTGACTGACTCAGTAGGAACATTTCGGCGTGGTATTTTTTGTACTTTAGGGAGTAACGGTGAAAAGTAATGTTTCGTTACCAAAACCACAGAGAGTGGCAACTGTACACATTTCTTTCTGGTTTCGAAGAAATTTCTAGCCTTCCCACTAGGTGTCTCTGGAGTCAAAAGTATATATTTTCTTAAACATCTTGATGAATTCAAGCTTTGATTGGTTCATACTTCTATATTTCAGCTAACGGGAAATGCTGAACCAATCACAAAATTTCATTTTATCAAGGTCTCTAAAGAAATAATAATCTATTGAGCTCAGAGGAATCTGCCGGCGAGGCAAGAAACTTCTTCGAAGGCAGAAAAAAAATACGTAATTTTTATTCATGTAGGTTAATTCTCTGTAAGATTATCTGTGTCAAAACAATTTTGAATAATTTCAAGGCCATTGTTGCTATCCTTCACTTCCAGCGTGGTTTGCCTTTCTGTTTGGACAAATTTATGGCGGCTTGCCATGACAATGGCGGTCTGGGACGTCTTGAGTTCAAAAGAAAATTGGAAGCTTTCGAAATGTGAACGTGGAAAAGAATGAGTAAAAAACACAGCTAGGCACAAAATATACCTAATGGCTGAAAAATATAGCTGAGAAAATAATACTGACGACAATATAGAAAAAATGGTTAGGACACTGGTTTCACACAGTACTGAAAGATGTAACTGAACTTTGAAGATATGATTGAAGAGAAAAGAGAAAGACAAAGAATACAAGACAGTAATAAGGAAAAGGAATATACATTGTAAGAATTATTAAGATTGGAATGAATGGAGAGGGTTAAAGATGCCTTGAAGAGCCTGCCACTTTCAATCAGTCTCATTAAAGTAATCAAAAAGAATTTAAACACGATTGTGCGTGTTGCTTTTCATTTGTTTTAATTACAGTACAAAGGAGAGTAAAATCGAAACATACTTTTCCGCATTCGATTTCATAGTTTTCGTCGTACTGAAATCAACTTATATGACCAGGTTAGGTTCAAGAATCTGTACAGCTTCACAAAAAAATCAATAGACCTGGCAACTCTGTTCTGTATCTCCCAGCGAAGCGAAGGCATGTAAACTTGTGGAGCCACCGCAGACGGCAGAAGGCAATGGAGACAGAGGAGAGACTTCAATGCCAGCCGCAATGCAAAGAGCAGTAGCCCCCGCAGCAGAACATAAGGAGGGGGGGGGGGGGGTGCTCTGGCGACCTCTATCATCGAAAGGGAGATTGAGGCAGGCTGCCGGGTTTTCGGAAATCTTTCGAGGGGGAAAATCCAGAATATAATTAAGTTATCGGAGGGTTATTATTCAAGATACTGTATATTCCATCAAACTTGCGAGTTCTGTATTCAGAGAGGTTATTGGTCCATATGCTTGCTTGCTTGTCTCTTCCCATAACTGGTAAATTCCAAGTTCTTCAACACACTGGTTTCAAGTAGGGTTGTTCGTCAGACTCGGGACTGTCGGACAACCCGAGAAAAATTCCACGGATTCGGACTTATTTATTTTACAAGTCCGAAAAAAAGGAGTACGAAGTCCGGACATAAAAAAGTGCGGAACTGAACAGGCCCAGTTTTAACCCGCTTAGAATCATTTGCGATGTCAGGAATTCGTGTTCAGTTAGGACAGTGTTTCTCAATTGGAGCGCCGCGAGTCGTCCTGTGGCTCTCACTTAGACCCTAATCAACCAACATGGCACAACAGACAATGCGTAACCTTGGAAGTACTATTCTCCAAAGAGTGCAGCTATGGCTTCCATTGGTGTTTTAATTTTGTGTATACAAGATATATTAGAGTCCCTCAATATCGAGTACTTCCCCTACGGCATTTTGGAGGTATAAGCAGACGACGTGTAAAGCTTTTAAATGGGAAAATCGTCCCTTTTAGGTCAAAGATTTCAGGCACAAAAGAAGCTGAAAATTGCACAAGCTGGCTCCCACAAAATGATAAAATTTTATGGTAGTTGTTAGCTTATGGATTGCCCGTTGACTAGGTAGAAGGATTAGGAAAAAAAAGGGGCGTTGAGCTTGCCTCATCTTCATGGCGGTCGCTCTGTCCCTTATCATAATACACATGCCCTTTGCAAGCAGACAACTGACTGCTAGAGTCGCCATTTTGGAAGACACCATGTGACCAAAAGTGCACTACTCATTGGTCAATTTATTTTCCCATAAGAAAGAATGAGAATACAGTACTCCTAAGATATATTAGATTACACTGCCATCTAACATCAGAGATTCACACTATTTTCATGGGAAGAAGGACCTCAAGATTTATCCGCTAGGGTGTCCTACTAGTCACCAGAATCGCCTCTACCTTCCATGATCGAAAAGCCGGTCCATACCAGGAAAAATCTCGACCATTTGCTGAGTCACCTCTTTCGATTCGAGGCGCACCAGTTGAGAACTATTACATTTGTCAA
>JAGDQP010036874.1:0-18865 GCA_022664845.1 Lepisma saccharinum | reverse complement strand
CCCTGTTATTTGATAGAACGTAGTCTATTTCGTTTTTGGTCCCATTTGGGCCTTTCCATGTCCACTTCCTCTGGGGCGGTTTCTTGAAAAATGTATTGGAAATCAACAGTCTGTTGGCTTCTGAGAATTCCACTAACTTCTCTCCTCTCTTGTTTCTTTTGCCAAATCCAAAGTTTCCCACTTTCGTGTCACTGCTCTGCTTGGTTCCTACTTTCGCATTGAAGTCTCCCATTACAATTTTGTAATGCGATTTGCTACTATCCAAAATCTTCTGAATCTCCTCGTATAGGTCTTCGACTTCCTCCTCCGGGTGCGAGGTTGTTGGAGCGTACACTTGTATAATTTCCATACTGTATCTCTTGTTAATTTTTATTACTACCCGTGCGATTCTATCTGAAATTCCTTCAATTTCTGTGATCCGTGACTTCAGGTCTTTATTAATTATAAAGCCAACGCCTGTCGCTTTTCCAGTTTCTGTTCCTTTGTAGTAGAACGTGTGCCCTGACGGTAGTTCCAACTGTTCTTCATTCTTCCTCCACACTTCTGATAGTCCTATGATGTCCCACTTAATCCTCTTAAGTTCATTCTGCAGTTCTTCTAATTTGTCCTCTCCTGCAAGTGACTTACAGTTGAGGGTCGCCACGTATAGGTCCGTTCGAGTTGCCGTGTCGGTGTCCTGGCAGTCTACAGTCCAAACCCGGGCATTTTGACCCTCTGACTTCCTGCAGGACTGACCGCTGCCGTTGCCAGCTGCATTCCGTCCTCCGGGTAATGAGTTCCTCCGAGGCTGTTTCCTTGCTTGTACCATCATATGTAAAGAAAGGAGGGGTGCTGACATTTGACTCACCACGCTGTCAGCTAATGCGGGTTGGTGAGCAGCCCATCCATGTTCGTTCGCCAAGCAGTTGCTTGGGTACTAACAGGCCCCACGACGTGAACGTATGGATTGGACATTAGGCGTCTACCCCGGTCGGTTCCGTTAAGTCTCAGCAAGAGGAATTAAGGGGTCTCCTCCCAGTTAGTGGCAGAAGCCTTTTGGGGCGACAGTCCCGGTTTCCCGGCTATATATATACACACACACACAAAATGGGGTACCTGGAAATTTCTGAGTAGTTACCTGGAAAAGTCTGGGAATTTGATCTTGGCAAATGAGTGGGAACCCTGTTTACTGTATGTATTCAAAGAAACAAAATAGTATACCAGGCTTGATTAATCGACCTCTTTCAAATAATAATAATAATACTTCATTATATTAGAATAGGGCCTAGTTCAAAACGGATATTCTTTTATTTCTATCCCAATCTATTAATTAGTGGCCGCCATTTTTGCTTTGTATATCCTATTCTTGATGCAGAAAAAAAAATAACTTATTACAAAGTTCCGGAATCAAAACTTCTTGATATGTCACAGTAAAGGTGAAGAAATAAAGTAGCTACATGATTCACGTTACAAACAAGACCATCAATAAAAACCTAAAATTGATTAGCAAAAGCTTTACACTTGATGATCTGCTTCACGTTGATTATATTGAGAATTTAGAGTGCAAATATTTAAGGCCGCCACAAGCAGCACATTATAGTGCTGCAAGTCACCATCCATGTCTTGTCTTGCAGCACTTCCATGGCCGGGAACTTACATACTTTGGAACTTTGATCTGACTGCAACAAACACGATCCCTCCTCTGTAGTAGCTCATCTAAAGGCGCTATTACAGTGTCGAGCTTACTCGACAGTGTAATAGCGCCGTGCACCGACGAGCTTGTTCGTCGAGAAAACCTATCAGCAAGCTTGACAGTTTAATAGCAAAAATTTCGTCAACCTTGCTCGAGGTCAGGCTGTCGAGCAAGCTCGATAGCGCCCTAACACCTACTACAGAGTATTTAAATCGAAAATTCCGAGACTTAAATTTTGTGAGAGACGGTGCACCAGCTCAGTATAAAAATAAGAAAATGTTCTGCTTCGCTGCCAGTTTCAAGCTGAGGAACTTTAGGGGCATTTCTTAGAAAGCAGACATAGGAAGGGAACGCCTGATGGGGTAGGAGTGACTCTCAAGAGGTCGGCAGATAACCTTATTGTAAAGAGGTCAAACATAACGAACTGTAGTTATTTCGTAACCAGTCTTAAGAGTCCGTGTGAAGGAATTCTACCAACGATTTCAGAGAATGATGTATAATAAAAACTGATCGTTTATTGCCGTTAAATACCACACTGTTCAAATGTGTCACAAAGATACATCACCTGAGTTGAATAAGTAGTTGTGAACTACAAGCCAGATGCTTCACATGTGTGGATTATGATGCAAGGATTCAGTGTCGTCATTATGACATAGTAGTCATACTAAGTTCCTTCCTTACTAGGAACCAGGATGTACCTTTCAGTTGCTCGTATAAAAATCCTTTTATTTGTACTCGTAATATTATTGAGTATATCCTTCCTAATGCATGTACTAAGAATTAACTTTGGATACAGTAATTTCTGCTCATAGCGATCATTATTTCGTCGAATTTGTTTTTTCCCACGATAATAGTCTACGTAGTTGCATTTCTTTAGATTTTCTTGTTGGCTACATCTTTGGTCTGATATTTTTATGGTTTCGTTTCACTTTTATATTGACTAACGAATTGTAAATTACGATTTATTTTTAGTATATTCCTTTTGTGGTGTGTTCGTATTTCTTGTGCACCTTCAACACTGAGAGGGATCACTAAATGGAGTTCCACTGTAATATGAAATATTTAACCGGAAAATTCGCATAATCTAATCACAGCATCAGCTTCCAAAGTATGAGGAAGAACTTGAAGAAGGAAGGGTGCGAGAAGGAACTTCACGCCCCAGTAGCTGGATTAATAGATTGTTCTGAGGAAAACAGTCAGTTTTGTTTCTTCCTTTTAAGTGTGCAACCCGTGTGTGGAATATATAAAGGATGATCCACCCTATAGACACAAATAGCCCACTGCGTTACTCTGACGTGTAACCCGTAAGTTAAAAAAAAAAGTAAATATTTCAGAAATTAAGGATCTCGATCTTTATGTATCGAACGGCCGCCCATCGTAATTGAGGTTTTTCCAGTCACACCATGCAAATGCCAAGAAGGTGTGGATGGCTCATTCCCGCATTCTTTCTACATCCCTAGTCGACCTGAGTCATAGATGCCTAAATGCCATTAATTCAAATTCTGTTTTTATGTGCTAGCACTTCAGAATGGTCAAGAGAGTTCGAAAACTTTTCTTTGTTCTCCAGAATCCACTTAGGAACTTTTCTTTGTTCTCCAGAATCCACTTAGGTTTTGCCCTCCCCCGTCCCTTTTGGACAGTGATCCACATTTAGAATATAGGAATGAAAGGGTTCGAACCATATTTGAAAATCAGTATTGAATCAGGTTTCTAATTAAAACTAATGGTTCATTTATAAACAAATTAGATATGAAAAACGTAAAACCTGTTATTGTACCTGGCACTAGTTTTAACTTTCTTTTGAAGTAATATACCACTGATTTATTAGTTTAGGGTTAGGGGCTCGGTTGGAATTTATAGGACAAAATAAAGATAGGAAATAATAATACGTACGTGGACAGAATAATAAACAAAAGGGATAAAAGGGTTCCTAGTTCATATCCCGTGGGATTGGTTCGGAGGCCACCTTACAGAATCAATAGGTCTTGGCCGTGGAAGCTTACAAGGTCCTTGAAGACGTTAAATCACAATCCAATTATTTAAGAAACAGCCAGCACGCAAATTAAGTAACTAGCTTTTGCCATTATAGGTATGCATATTCACTATAATAAGGATGCTAGATAAGATATTGCAACGAGGATGGGTTATATCATTGTTGCTAATATAAGTAAGGAATATATAAACAGCCATGTAGTTTGTTTGACCTTCAATTACACCTCCGCTTCACTGTCTGCGTAATGTCACGATGCATCTTAATCTTCCAGAGAATTTGCTGTGTTGCTCTTTTGTTGAACCAGATCTACCGAATGAACTCCCAATGACTTCTTCTCTTAAGAAAACATTTGCACTTAAGGCTCAGTCGCAGGGGTTTTTCCCGCCTTTTTCGTTTTAAGTTAATTATTCAAAATTCAGTGCTGGTAAATAAAATTTAAATTTCTCGGACCAAAGTTCGTTTCGTACTTCAGTAATGAGTTCAATTAACTTTAAGGAAATGTTAGTAATAATTTCAGAATAGTGTGCAGACACTTTTGGGATATCTTTATTCTGTCCGTAAGGTGTCTGCACTGAATTTTGAATAATTGACTTAACACGAAAAAGACGGGCAAACCCACTGCGACTCAGCCTTAATGCAACCGACCCCGCTTTCACCTGGTAGGAGTGAAGGTAAACCTGATAGCATGACTTTAAAATCTTACTGGACTGGGGTGGCTCAGTGGTGGAGCGCTCACCTCTGGCGCTTGGGGTCGTTGGTTCGATTCCAGCTCATGCCATGTGGGCTTTGTGGTAGATACTCCGTGTGCGTGGTTTTTCTCGGGATTCTACCGTTTCCTCCCACGTTCTTCGTTCCATCAATTCTCACATCGTCCATCCGGCCTGAGCCAAAGTTGCCTGAAGGTCTTAAATAATGTTCAAAAATTAAAAATTCTAATTCTTACTGACTTGAGCGTGCGAGTACACATGGTAAAACTTTGTATTTTTAGACTATTTTACTAACTGGTGACTACGGCCCGTCTCGATTCTATTAGCTGTAAAGTTTCTAAAATCCACAAACATCCATACCCCGAACCGGGCTTCGAGCCCAAAATCTTGGAGATGCTGGCGTGATTCCTCAAACCACACAACTATCACGACCAGCGTAACAGCAAGTGTGTGATATGTGAAATACGAAAGACTTCGAAAGCCTGTTGTTCAAACGTGTTCCACTGTAAGCTATGATTTTATCATAACTTCTAAGTATTAATTTACTTAACATTACAGGGTCTCTCCGAAATAATGGTTCAAACCTCAGGAGATGATTATTAACATCGAACCAAGAAGGAATTTCCTTCGAAGAAATTTCGAAATTTGGTTAGTTTTGGAGCTAGAGACACTTGAGTCACGACGTCATCGTCACAAATGACGTCGTATCTTCGACACGTAATGGCGTAAGCGATGTCGGCTTAGCAAATCACACTCAGAGTAGTACCGAATGTTTGACGAATACAACTTAGAGGTGATTTCTATACTTGCCCTATTAAACCATTTAATTCCTTGACAGGCCAGTGGTCTGTCTATGCGGTACTCCCCCAATCACAAACATAGCTTAAATAGATGTATACTACACTAAGTTAGCAAAACTTACGGGATAGTCACATAATATGTGGTCGGGCACCCTCTGGTCCAGCGGAACGCAGCAATACAGCTTGGAAGTGAACCTGCAAGTCCCTGGTACACTTCCGGAGGCACAGTCTGCTGAGCGGAAACCAATTGCGGCCTTTCGTGGGTGGAGGATCAAGTGCACGGTGCCTGAGTTCATCGGCATCCCAGATATGCTCGTTGGGGTTCGTATCACGGCTCCGGGGTGGCCAGCTCAGTCGTTGGACCTCCCCTGCATACTCTTCGAACCATTCTCGGACGACATTGGAGCGTTATGGAGGCGCATTGTCATCTTGAAAGACTGCTAGGTCGTCAGGGTGTTGAAAGGCCAAAATCGGGTGGAAATGGTCTCCGAGCAGCTGACGATACAGCGGACTATTCAACGTATCTTCCAGAACAACGAGAGGGCCCATTCCATATCAGAAAAACGCGCTCGAGATCATGACTGATACCCCACCGCCCTGGATCACGTTCTCTTAGCATGCGGGATCCATCGCTACATGAAATATACGCCACACACGGTGCCTCCAATCGGCATGGTACAGTTGATACCGTGATTCGTCGGACCAGCTGACGTAACGCCGTCCATCCGAGGTGATTGGTGCAGATGCAAGCCAGAATGTCCGATGACGCGGGGTTAGCAGTGGCACCCGTGTAGGACGACGGCTTCCACACTCGAGGAAACGCGTGTTCGACAGATTGTCGACTGGGAGTTGTTTCTAGCGCTGCCAGTGTTGAATTGGGCCGTGATTTCTCACACTGTCGCCCTCCTGTCTCTGTTGACCATTCGTCTCCGGTCTCGGTCATTGAGGGCGGCTGGACTCCCGGTATGGTGTCTGTCGTGAACTGTGACGCCTTCATCCAACCATTCTCGGTAGACCCTGGACACGGTTGAAAGTGTGAAGCCGAATTCCTGCACCACCGCCGAAATCGAACTTCCATGCGTCGGGCACCCACCACCATGCCCCGTTCGAATGGCGTCAACTCACGACGGCGTTGCACATGAATCACTCATACAGCTACTTCCTGTAAGGTCTCACACACAACTGAAGCCCAGTGTTGCCAGGTTTCTGAAAGACAAATTCTCTCACATAGGTAAATTTTCCCATTTTCATGCAGGTAAATTTTCCCATTTTCATGCAAGATTTCTCTGCCAAATTATTTTTTAACAAATCCAGTTAAGGGCAAGTACCATCTACCCAATCATTACCTACTATATTTTAACGTAATCTAAGCCAACCAAATCCCCGCTAACGAAATGTAAAGAATCGGAAGCAATAAACTGAAAAAAAAAGGAAAATAAAAAAACTTCAGGAATCAAGCTTTAACAGCTACATTAAGAAAATAATTGAAGAAATGCATTTTTCTTTTTTAAAACTTTAATACAAAAGTCAATCTGCGTAACTTCTTTTCTTCTTGAGAGCAATATCAGTATAATTATACCGAAAGTACACTGGCAATATCAGTTCAGAAAACATTGAAATAATCAATACATTTACATATGTATGTATGACAACGATATTGACGGCACTTTAGGATGACTCCCCCATAACTTGGAAATGGCGTCTTCATGCGCTTGTAAAATTGAATTATATTTCAATTTGAAATTTCTCATGTATTAATTATCTCCTTGACCATACTTGAAACATATGGAATCTATGAAATAATAGTTTATAAAAATATGTCTTTCATAACAAACAGGAAACGTTGAGACGTTGATCCAATAACGTCAAAATACGATTATGAAGAAACATTGTTTCGAACATGATACTGAACTATTTCAGAACAGTTAGTTGCCCATTTTTCTTAGGGAGGCAGGAGGCGACCCACTTCCTCTGCTAACCCTCGACGTCATCTATGAACTTGAGGTACTGGGTTGCCAGAAGTCTGAGACAAATAGTAGCTGTGAAAAGGTAGAAAAACTAGTGAATTACAACTAATCTGTTTGTATGCGTACGAGTAAATTTTACCAAACTCCACATTGCTCCAAAATTCCCTACAATTTGCAGTTTTTGTGTAAAAATTCCCTTTCTCCCTCAGAGGTGTGGTGAAATTCCCCGCCATCTGGCAACACTGCTGGAGCCGTCGCGGAGTTCCGCAGTGAGCGTGTCCACCCGCGAATCAGTGACGTGCTAGGCTGCTATCCCATGAGTTTTGCTAATTCAGTGTACTTCGAGTGTGATTTGCTAACCCGACACCGCTTATGTCATTGTGTCGAGCTATGAAGTTATTCGTGACTATGCCGCCATCATTTTGAGCCCCTGTATTTCCGAGACTACGCATAATTTTGAATTTCTTCTAAGGAACTTGTTTTGTTTTGATGCTAATAATTCCCCAAGTTAGCACAATTATTTCTGAGACACCCTGTATAGAATACATCTTTTGAAATGTTTTATAGTGAAGGTTGGTTATGAAGTTTCCTGTCTGCAACAGCCTTTTTCCCCCCTTTTCCATTTCTTCTGAGAGGAGAGTGAAGGCGGCATGGAATTTCCACCTTTGGAGGATTCACATACCAGTAAATTAAATGAGAAAGTCACGCTCTACCTTTAGGTCAGTTTATAACTTAAAAACATCCACATGTCAAATTATGCTTTTAGTATGATACTTTGTTTTTTAAAAGTGCCACATATATAAAAGAATGTAGTACAACAATAACTCGTCAAGTATTATGCGGGTTCAATACGGGACATTGCCGCGTAGTTCAACTTATGCACGCTATACCGCGTAGCAGAGCAATCATGCTGTTGTATCGCTTTTTCTTTCGTTCCAGTTCCAGCACATTGACAGTTGTAATCTTCACTAATTACTGTTCCGTGACACTGATTCGAATCAAAGACAATGCAATGTTACTGTAATTCTTGTAAATTTTCTGTAGATGTAGAATCACCCAGTGACCAGTGTTAAAATGCAAGTGATATTTAGAATTTTGAATTGGGGAAATATTAACTACCTATATGTATTGAGCACTGAGGAGGCACGCAGGTTCGAGTCATGTAGTCCGGGTTTTGCATACATCTCTTGGAGTATGGTAATAAGTAGTCCGGGTTTTGCATTGCTTATAAATTATTATTATTTGCTAAAGGTACGTTTCTCTCCAAACATCTGTAGTGTGTGTTCTGATTGGCGGTCGCGGCCTACTCCTAACCTTAAATTAAATATAATTGCGATCGCGTTTACTTGGCATAAGCATTATTCGACACAATAGAAAAATATTGGGTGTGTGTCTTGGTTCCCAAGCATCCCATTTCTCATTGTTGTTAACGTACTTTAAAATTCCATTTTTTCAAGCTGTTTCCATTGCATAAAACGTACCTGCATAAACATTATTCGACAAATAGGAAAATGTGAATGTTCCCGACCCTAAGTACCCCAATTTTCTGAGTCGGGGCATTCGCGATTGTTAGTGGATTTGCCGCGCTTGTGTGTTTTGTTTAGTCTGTCCGTCTGTGACAATGCGATCTTGCTAGTTATCGGCCAGGATTAAAGAGTTTATTTTGAGCCTATTCGAGGAGAGTAAATTGAAAATAGCGTACGTCAGCCCGATCTGCCAGTTCTTAAAACCCTAATACCAGTTTATCTTTCGCTTCTGTAAGGCGTAGTGACTCGTTCTGCTATGGATAGAACTATATTGAGGTCTTGTATCCATACTTAATAAAATGAGCTGACAAGACTTATTTATATATATAAAAACAACAACACAGTAACAAGTTAATAGTTTCGGTGTTCTTTCAACACTTTCCTTAGACGATACACTCGTGCTGACTAGGTAGCCTTAAGGCGTCAGGTCAGCGCTTCCTTGGTTCTGCGCCCGAATGCCGGTGGGCCGTGGATGATTGTGGATTTTTTTTAATGGATCGGAGTCATTAGTTACTAAAATGGACCAAACTACAAAGTTCACCAAGTACCTTAGACCACACGACCACCAAAACCATCTCTGTAATCACCAGTTTATGTGTGATGCAGTCGAAATCAGAATAATAGACGCGCTTTCTACGAAAATAAATATTTATACTGTGGCCCATTTTAGTGTGTAAATGATTTCGGTTCTCCAGATCCATTCCCCAGCTGCGATTCGAACCAATGGTTCTTAAACTGAAGCTAATTGCTGAAACCCACTAGATCACCACAGTAATGTTACATAATACAAAAAAACAGTAATAGCGGTAAATGTTGATTAAGGAGATTGTGTTTTCAAACGTGGATATGTATTACTAAATTGCATTAATAATTCAAAGTGTTAATAACGGAAGACTGTAATTGGCTTTCAACCAAGTGTAACAACGAGCTTCCTTAGTTTATAGTTTAGTCAGAAACCATAAAATAAACTGTTTTCAATTAAAATAAATCAAATCGTTACGCTACTGGTACTTATTTCAGAAATATATCTGAGCACATTTATGACATACAGTGTTTGTTATAGTACTTAATATACTCACAAGTTTCATATCGTCTTCTAATAATTCCGAGTGTATAAAAGGAAATTTAAAATAGAGGTGGTATTTATGTACGATCTTCTGTCCAGTAATAATAAAGTGCTTGTTAGGCAAACCATACACATTGACGCTGTTGAAATTTTTGTTTGGGCTTCCAGTATTTTAAGGATTTGATCAGGGGAGTGGTCATACTCTGAGATTGCTGAGGTGTGAATAAATTAGATTTTTCTTGAGAGAATAGCAGTGCTAATTGGAGTGTTAGAGTTTAGAATATTCTCAAACCTTGGTCAGCGGCGATGTAGCAGATAGCCAAGAAGGGTTTCTGGTCTAAAACAAAAGGTTGTTTGTATATATTGGATGCAGTTACGCAGCAAGGAATAAAACATTATCGTGATATAGCAGTGTTATAATTTAATTTATTTATAGCCAGACCCTAAGCATGGTAGTTAGCCTTGTGGGTTGGGGCGCTAGTCCAGCGACTCGATGGTCCCGGGTTCGAATCGCGGCTGGATGTGAATTTTGTTTTTTAAACTAGTATCACATTCATAATCGTGACGGGTCTAAGTCAGAGTTACTAAAAATGGCCAATGCAAAATAAAGTTTACCAAGTTTTTACCCTGGGAAAACATAGTTCAGGATGGCCGACCTTTTGGAGCGACACAGGATATCCGAATCTGAAGCCGAGCTACGGTAGATCAGTATTATAAATATAACGTTCATACTAGAGATACGTAGTGGAGGTAGGCCTATACTATAATTCGGGCATTACATTTGAGATAATGTTCGTGTAGAATTTTATTTCTACCAGTAGTCTCAGCTTTGCAGCATATTTATAATAGACTACTGATGTTCTTTAAGAAATCTTAACTTACATGTATAGACCAGACGTGCAGCTCTGACCTAGACCTGTCACATTTCTTGACGGATGACGTTCCTTGGCTAGCACTTATTCAGGGAAAGGTGGCCAGGACCTTTTAATACCTGCAGTATCTTGGTGAAACTGAGGAAACTGTGAAAACTCATTCAGTATTATAGTCCGGAACAGGATTTAATTTTGTGGCTGTATGCATAAAACTGTTAAACACTTATTAAAAGGGGTATTCAGATTTTTTCTTTAAAGACTAGTGCTGTATTAAATGAATAGAGTGGGTAGACACAGGAGACTTTGTAACCCAGCAATGGTCTCCTTTTAAGAAGTTCGGAGAAGTTGAATATCTAATCGTCAAACTTCTAACGCTTGTTACAAAGGTATATTATCTGTTCCCCCTGCTGGGTTTATAAGGTTTGAGCATGTGTTCGTGAAAATACAACAGTCGTCTGTAAAGATGGGCCCGAAAGTCGGCATCTTTTTTTTTATGACCTTTAGGCATCTAAGGCTAAGGCCGTTTTAAATACCAGTTCATTTAACAGGATGTTTACCACCGTGGAATACTGAGGGAATTTTATAAATTGGAAAAATCAGGGAAATTATAATTTATGAGGGAAATTTATGTGTGGGGGGCCTGTCCACAGTTGGGAAGAGCACTACCACGGCAAGGCGGAGGTCGTGGGTTCGATTCCCACTGCTGATCGGATTTCTTCAGTTTGTTAAAATTTTCGTTAAAGAAATTACCTTTTTATTCACTTGTGAGATACCAATAATGTACAAGGTGGTGGGATTAAAAAAAATGTTATTGCGTATTATTTACTATACTAAGAACTCAGGGAATTTGGAGAAAATTACCCTGGAAAACTCAGGGAATTTCAAGTCACAAAATTAG
Source organism: Lepisma saccharinum (assembly GCA_022664845.1). Classification (NCBI taxonomy): domain Eukaryota; kingdom Metazoa; phylum Arthropoda; class Insecta; order Zygentoma; family Lepismatidae; genus Lepisma; species Lepisma saccharinum. The sequence continues at coordinate 7,364 of JAGDQP010036874.1, read as the reverse complement.
CAGACACCTTGTTTATGCTTGCTTTTGTGTTTGGAAAACCTGCTTATTTCTATTTAGATGTTGACTAGCACTTCAGTCGAAATCAAGAAAAACAGCAACGGACAAGGATTTTTTTGACAATTCGGTTGTGCGCCTCTCAGTAATGTATACCGCACTAGTGAGTAGTGTTACGATACAGTAAATTGCATGGAAGTATCCGCAGTTTGTTTATCTTTAATTGTAAAAATGAGGTTATAATAATTGTATACATCGTACTTTATTGCTCTGTTAGGTAATTTACACGTGGCGAACAGTAAAGGGGATCAATCCACTTTGGTCAGAGTTATTGACAATTCAAGATATGGAGATGATAAGTTTATTTTCGTTTCTCCTTGAAAATCAAGTTTTTGGACTATGTTGTTTTCCCCTGTACCCTTCATTTCTTAATGAAGCCTTGACTTACGTGAAACAGTGTTTCTCAATCTTTCGGAGATTGCGGTTCGGTATAATAACACGGAACTACTTCGGAACCCAGTTAAGAGTAATTTTCACCAGGCGAAAGCTAGGACATAGTGTTATTATTTTCTCACAGTAAGACATATATTTTTTGTTTTAGATAAAGATTCAGGCCTACTTAATGATTTAAATCGATTTCGGTGTTTCTATCAACACAGTAGCGCTGCCAGAATGATATCGGATTTTTTAAAAGTTTATATGCTTTGAAATGAGCCATAAACCATTATAACATAATGGTTAGGAACTGAACAGGAACCGATGAAAAAAAGTGCTACGTTTTCCTTCCAAATCCAACGGTTGGTCACAGCTATTAACTCTCGGTTGTGGATTCTCTTGTATTTACAAGTTCAAAATAACGACATTTTATACATTCTATTAGGCTGTGCATAAAATAAGTGGAAAAGTTCGTTTGATAAAGTTATTATTCGCTTCAAAGGAAATTGTTGGAGCCTGACAAGACACTTATCTAGAACGCATGTTATTTTTATTTCCGTTTTGATAGTGCAGCGAAAAAAAAATATAGTTGGAATGACTTTCATTGAAATATTGTTAATATGATGTAACGCAGTAGTGTCTCGAAACAAGCCGTGGAAGAACACTATATAATAGTTCCACGGTTCCAATCACGAATACCGCTCCCCCCTCTCTCCCTCTCTCTCTGGAGAGAGAGAGAGAGCAAGAGAGCGCAGTGTAGTCCACTTCGTGAGATGCTCTGAGCATTGACATAGTTGCGAAGGAAACTGTTTTACAACCCTGAGTGCGAGGTTGTTCGTCTCATAGCGTGACTTAAAAAGTTGATATAGAAATGGCTGGTTCTGTCGCATTCATTCGTTGCACTAATACCACTTCATGCATAAGTAATGTAAATGATATGTGATCGTTGCACTTAGCGCAAGGACGTCCTGTAATTTGACTGGAAAGTCATGCCTTAATGAAGTGATGGCATATTGATTGTGTGAAGGAAATGAACAATGAGTTTCACTCTAATCAACGAATTTTGTTTCAGCGGAAGACATGCACAATACGAGACACTTAAGGCTGTCATTTCACGTTTACGAGCAAATATATTCGTTTGACGAGAAGAGATTCATCATAATTATGTACTGTTGTAATTTCAAAGCTTTCAGTGCAAGTTTTTATTGCGCATTTTTTGACCGCGTTGGGATGTTCTGTAGATTAAACATAAAGAAAAGTATTGACTAGATAAGGATTTCGCAAACTATGGTACCCGTCTGCACGAACCATCGGATACTGGTACAGGCAGACTATATAAATAATAATAATAATAATAAATAAATAAATGAAAAATCCGGCATCAGTATTCCGGTTTCCCGGCATGAATGTCGGAGTGCATTTTTAAATTTACCGCGTTAGTGCGCCGTTGTTTTCTGGAGGCGCAGTTTATATTTTGACGGCGCTCTACTCCGGAATCAGATGTGTGGTCATACTTACAGTCGTCTGTGCACAGTAGGGTTTACTTGGTACGTATGCATTAGTTGATATATATATATTTAACATTTTGTCATTTTTTTCTGGATTTTTTTCTTATTGGCATTAAAAATATTTTAAAGTGAATGTTAACTAAATTTAAAAAATCTAACTAAATTTAAAACTGATCTTTATAAATTCCCAAACCAATTTTAATTTAGTGTTTATAATTTTCTTTCTTTAAAGCACTGTACAGGTAGTCCTTTTCTTTTAAATATATACAGCATATATATAAAATCCGGAATTTTAGAAAATTTTAGAATCCTCAGGTCCCGAGTTTGCCGTATTCCTGTAAGCGAGCTTGGTGGAAAATACAAACCGTAAATATATAACTGACCTTCACTGGTTGAACGAGGGAGCATCTGAAGTTCAGCCCAAGATTCTTCAGAATGACACTCATGCAATAAAGAGACAAATATACTTTTGAAATGTTTGATTTCTGTAATCAATAATAAAAGTGAACAGCAATATTTTTAAGTTGGTGTTAGCAACAAGCAAAGTAAAAGAAAACTTACCAATAAACTTCCTCTTATTAGTTTCTGGTGCATATGTTTTCAATAGTTTTACTCTGATATCTAAAAGCAACGACTTCTAAACTTCACTTATTGTAAATATTGCAAACTGTATTTCAAACGTAGAGAGCAAATGTTAAAAAATATATATAATAATTCACAGCCATATTCAATCCACTACTGGATGAGGCCTCTCCCGGAGGGAGGAGGTGGTCTACTGCTCCCACGCTGACCAGACGTGTTGGGAGAGGAGAGCCGAAACTCTCAACTGTGATCGCTAGCTCTTTATTCAGGTAGCTCCCCAATTGGCCTCACGACGCTGGGTGGACGCCGCACAGGCAACACCATCAACGGTCACCCGTCCAAGCGCTGACCAGACCCAGAGCTGCTTGACTTCGGTGATCTTACGGGAACCGGTAGACCAGCTCGGCTAGGGCGTTGCCCTAAAAATATATATATTTTAAGTATTATTTCGCCTTGCAATAAAAGTTTTGTTTGGCACAGAACTTAATCTTACAAGAGAAGTAACAATGAGCTCATATTTAAACCTACCGTAAAATTTCACGCAGAGGAAGGAAGTCCCACAGAAAGCCCATACACAAAAAATCAGCTGCTCTTTTGAACTGGAAATATCCGAAATGAAATGTTGAAATGTCGCTCACCAGTGTCGGAAAGTGCACAATAATAAATGCATTACCACCAACCCTTGTAATTTATAAACTGCATATTAATGAGAAAAAGTAAATAATAATAACGTGGGTACATACTAGACCAAGGGGGAAGTAGGGTGGACCTTGACGGCGGCCATCTTGAATCAGACAAATTTTTATAACGAAAGCATAGCGTGCGATACCTTATTTAATAGCAAATGTTCTCACCAAACCAATGGAATACCTATTTTTGCTCTATCGTTAACCAGTACGAAGTTAGGGCTGTTATGATTGTGTAGCAAACGTCAATACGTCGTTTTAAATGGGTAACATGTTAATTTACACCGCATGTGTTAATATTCCAGTTAGCACTTTGCTGAAGGCTGGGCATGACTTGGAACGCAAAATGGCTAACAATAAACAGGAATGGAGAACATATTATTGTTGGTTTCTTTCCTCTTTTGTTTAGTGCACATTAAAAACAGGCCTAACTTCATACCGGTTAATGATAGAGCGCAAATAAGCGTACCATTGGATTGGTGAGAACATTTTCTACTAAAATAAGGTGTCGCACGTTATGCTTTGTAGTTACAAAATTTGTCTGATTTACGATGGCGGATTTCAAGATGGCCGCCGTCAAGGTCCACCTTACCATACGACTTCCCCTAGGTCTAGTATGTACCCACGTTTTTGTTATTCACTTTTTCTCATTAACACGCAGGTTACAAATTACAAGGGGTGGTAATGCATTTATTATTGTGCACTTGTCGACAGTGGTGAGCGATATTTCAACATTTCATTTCGGATATTTCCAGTTCAAAAAAGCAGCTGATTTGTGTATGGTCTTTCTGTGGGACTTCCTCCTTCTGCGTGAAATTTTACGGTAGGTTTCGATATGAGTTCATTGTTACTTCCCTTGTTAGCTATGTTGAGCGAATTAATTAACGTTAATTTTTTCTCGTTTTCTATATTGTTTCATTGTAATATTCAAGATACGGTCCGAGAGTTCACCTCGTTGGACTGAGGGGAACCTCAGCAGAAATGACCGGGGATCGATCGCCGGGCATCCTGAAGGCAAACACGTTACCGAATATTCGGTTTACTGGAATGCAGTCTGGAAGTTTTAAAAACCCTGGAATAGATAGATAGGTAGTTTAGACGTGTGGTTTTTGGAATTCTAGTTCTTTTCTTGGGTTTTCATAGGTGTTGCAGTTGATATTATTATTATTTTCAGGTTTCATTAGAGAAAGGCTGAATGGTTTAACAGTTATGATTTTAACTTTCTCCTCAGCCAATATTCATACAACTGTAAGGGCCATGTTGGGCATAGCTGTATAACCGGCGCAAGTAATTCATCTTACGTTGTGAATATACCTTTCGAGGCTTATGAATTGCGTGGCTATCAAACCTTAATTGAGTGCGGTGAGTGAAACTAAGGATAATGGCCTTGACCTCACGCGCTCTTCCGTTGGATGAAAAGCATTACTCTTCATTTCGAGGTACTCACTAGTCCTCGGCATTTGGCAGCATGTGGGCATAGAAGTTACATTGAATATGTAGTGTGTGTAAAGAAACGAAGACTTATTCCTGTTTATTGGGACGAACTGACGTTTGATATTTACTTCACTGCCATATTGCAAGACATTAATTTCCACCATCCAGAGCTGCTAATTGCAGATTCACTAAATTATCTAGATTATAAACGCTAACATTTTTTGACAAAGGTATTTACAGTAGTATCTACATTCTTTTGTGTGTAGGAAGTTCATCTATTACTACAGGGACGAAACGCCTCTGCTTGAGCTTAATTTTAAGTATTGGTCTTAGCATTCGCTTGTGTCTGACGAAAGCCAGGGAAAACAGACATAGGGTATAACGAAAGAGTACATTTAAATGTATGAAAAGAAAAGGATGTAGACGTAAACGGGATCACCTCTTGATAGATAACATTATTTTTGAATAAAAATACAGTGAAACCTCGCTATATCGAACTTCAAAGGGAATGAGAAAACTTCGAATTATCGAGGTTTATTAATATAAACCTCTATATTTCGAAGCATCTTCGATAGATGGAGGTTTTCCAACAAAAAAAAATCGATATATAGAGCCAAACTAGTATGAAAATTCGATATATCGAGGTTCCACTGTATTGGAATTTGGTAGGCCAAGATGTTTGTTCATGCTAGTATGAATAACGGTTGATTTACCGGACAAGTAAGTGATAAATGTGTGATATTTCTTATATAAGACGTTTTGTGTATGAATGAACCAAATTGTAAAACCCTTAAGCGTACCAGTGCTTATCAGTCCCTCTGAAATAACAGTATGGTGACCAAGAATGGTATTATGACCCAAACCGTGACGCACGTGGGCATTTTGTTAGTACAGTGCAATAATACACCCTCCATTCCAAAAGAAACCGAACTTTTTAAAAAAACAAAAAAACAATGTACATTTTGGAACAAATCATTTTTATTAATCAATGTATTCCCCTTCTGCATCGATACACATATTTGCACGCTCCAACAAGTTGTCAAACGACTTCTCCATGTCCTGTATTGGAATGGTCTTTAGGACGGCGGTCGTCGCCTTCTCAATGGCTTCAATCGATGCGTGCCACTTTCCTTTCATCGCCAAATGCAGTTTCGGGAACAGATAGAAATCGCACGGAGCGAGATCTGGATGATGCAAACGAATAATGTGATTTTTGACCAAAAATTCAGTTACAAGTCGCGAACGATGTGATGGTGCATTATCGTCCAAAAGAGTCCAACTGCCGATTTCTCGATATTCGGGCCGAATACGACGAATTCTTGCCAGCAAACGCTTCATGACGCCCAAGTAAAACTCTCCAGTGACTGTCTGGCCGGGCTGAACAAATTCTTTGTGGATAATTCCGATAATCCGGTTCTGGGACGGCCTGATCTTTCGTCATCATCCAGCGTCTCTCTACCCGATTTGAATCGCCTGAACCACTCGTAAACTTGCGTACGGGATAGACACTCATCACCATATGCATTTTGTAGCATTTGGTGCGTTTCAGTAAAAGGTTTACCCAGTTTAACACAAAACTCAATTGCAGCTCGTTGTTTGAAACTCATTTTCCGACCGATGTACACAACACACTGACAGTTGAAACGCAATAACTTTGTTGCCGTGCATCCAAATGTCATGACATTTATACCAGTTGTCAATGAGGGACTACGCCATCTACCGGTAAAATATTACAACAGATGGCACTAGTGGTACTATTTGTTTTCAAAAGTTCGGTTTCTTTCGGAATGGAGGGTGTATATTGGTATTAGTCACTTTGCAGTTAAAAGAACGTGTCCCGGAACTTGATCCTAGTTAATTTTGATATAGTTTATCTGGTATGGTGACATAATTAATCTTCGCAGTTAGCGTTAGGAAATCGTCTAGTGTTATCCAGCGTTGCAGTTTCCTTCATTAAATATTTAATTAACTCACATTGATACGTCCGTTAGTTTCTGTGTATATTTCTCTCTCTCGGTTATAACAGTGTTTGTAAGTTTCAATCTCTTGTATGTTACAGTTTTGAGTCAAGGCAGGCATGTATCCAGAATTTGTTTTTGGGAGGGGTCCAGGGGCTTGCGGAGGGGTCCAAGGTGTGTCTGGGCATGGAATACGCGTTTGGGGGGGTGGGGGGCCCGGACCCCCTGGACCAACCCTCTAAATACATCCCTGAGTCAAAGGCTGTTTCTAAACTGGGCATCTACAATTTTTTTTATAAAGTGCGCTTCTCACGTTGCGTTCAACTGACAATGATCGGGTTTGAACCTGGGACCGCGCGCAGTGAGCGTGGTAACCATCGGTGGTTTAACATTATACATTTCATATAGTTCTTTGGCTGTTATCGGTAAGTTGATATTTCTGTTGACAAAGATTTTAAACGCTTAGGTGACTAAGCTCTTGCCCTTACATTTTAATATTTATTCTTTAAGATAATCCCTCTTATTTACTCGTTAAATGTTTCTCACGTGTTGATTCCCAAAAAATGTTCTACGTTTTGGAGGATCATTCTAGTAGTTATTTAGTTCTTAAGGTTTGAAGCATTTTAAATCTGACCAGAGTACAAAAGCCATGTCCCATTAACAGGACGATATAGTGCGTATGTCAAGTTAGCACCCCAAGTGATTGTACTATTGATAAAAATAATTGTACTTTCAAGTACTTCCATTGTACTCATTGAACCAACAAA